>JAIUJO010000259.1:767500-772388 GCA_023846275.1 Vanilla planifolia | reverse complement strand
GAATAGAAGATGATGATGAAGAAGAAGAAAAAGAAGAAAAAGGAGAAAAGGAGGACGAGGAGGAGGAGGACAAGAAGAAGAAGAAAAAGAAGACGAAGAAGCTGATGATGGAGAAGGAGAAGAAGAAGAAGAAAAGAAGTAGAAAAATAGAAAGTAGTAGAAGAAGAAGATAAAAAAAAGGCAAAGAAGAAGAAGAAGAAGAAGAAGAGGGAGAATGAAAGACAAAATAAGAAGAAGAAGAAGATGATGAAGAAGAGAAGAAGATGATGAAGAAGAAAAGGAAGAATTAGTAGAAGAAGAACAAGAAGAAGAAGTCGAAGTGGAAGAAGAAGAAGAAAAAGTGTTAGAAGAAAAAAAAGAAGAAGAATAAGATGAAGGAGATGGAGTAGAAAACGTAGGAGGGGGAGGAGGAGGAGGAGAAGAAGAAGAAAGAGGAGAAGAAGAAGTAGAAGAAGAAGATAAAGAAGAAGAAGAAGTAGTAGAAGAAGAAGAATACAAAGATGAAGAATTAATAGAAGTAGAACAAAAAGAAAAAGACGAAGAAGAAGATGAAAAAGAAGAAGAAGAGGATGATGATGAAGAAGAAGAAGAAGAAGAAGAAGAAGAAGAAGAAGTAGTTGAAGAAGAGGAAGAAGAAGATGAAGGAGAAGAAGAAGAAGAAGAAAAAAAAGAAGAGAAAGAGGAAGTTGAAGAGGAGGAAGAAGAAGAAGAAGATGAAGAAGAAGTGGAAGAGGAAGAAGAAGGAGAAGAACAAGTAATAGTAGTAGAAGAAGAGGAAGAGAAAGAAAAAGAAGTAGAAGAAGAAGAATAAGAAGTAGAAGAATAAGAAGAAGATGAAGAAGAAGAAAAGGAGGAGGAAGACAAAGCAGAAGAAAAACAACTATAAGAAGAAGAAGTGGAAGAAGAAGAAGACGAAAAAGAAGAAAGAAAAGAAGAAGAAGAGGAGGAAGAAGAAGGAGAAGAAGTTGAAGAAGATGAAGAAAACGAGAAAGAAGAAGAAGAAGAAGAAGAAGAAGAAGAAGAAGTTGAAGAAGAAGAAGAAGAAGAGGAAGAAAATGTAGAAGAAGAAGAAGAAGAAGAAGAAGAAGAAAAGGAAAAGCTAGAAGAAGAAGAAGAGGAAAACGAAGATGGAGCAGAGGAAGACGAAGAAAAAGGCGGAGAAGAAGAAAAAGAAGAAGGAGAAGAAAGAGAATAACAAGAAGAGAAGAAGAAGAACAAGAAGAAGTAGACGAAGAAGAAAATAATGAAGAAGAAGGTGAAGAAGAAGAAGAAGACGAAGAAGAAGGAGAAGATGGAGAAGAAGAAGAAGAAATGATGAAGAAGAGGAAGAGAAAGAAGAAGAAGAAGAAGAAGAAGAAGAAGAAAAGGTAGAAGAAGAAGAAGAAGGACAAGAAGAAGAAAGAGAAGAAGAAGAGAAAGTAGAAGACGAAGAAGAAGAAGAAGAAGAAGAAAAGAAGAAGAAGAAGAAGAAGAAGAAGAAGAAGAAGAAGGAGAAGAAGAAGAAGAAGAAGAAGAAGAAGAAGAAAAGAAGAAGAAGTTAGAAGAAGAAGAAGGGGAAAAAGAAGTTGGAGAAGAGGAAGAAGAAGAAAAAGTAGGAGAAGAAGAAAAAGAAGAAGAAGATGAAAGAGAATAATAAGATGAGAAGAAGAAGAAAAAAAAGAAGTAGATGTAGAAGAAAATGTTGAAGAAGAAGGTGAAGAAGAAGAAGAAGAAGAAGAAGAAGGAGAAGGAGAAGAAGAAGAAGAAAAAATGAAAAAGAAGAGGAAGAGAAAGAAGAAGAAGAAGCCGAAGAAAGGGAAGAAGAAGAAGAAGGAGAAGTAGAAGAAAGAGAAGTACAAGAAGTAGTAGTAGTAGAAGAAGAAGAAGAAGAAGAAGAAGAAGAAGAAAAAGAAGAAAAGAAGAAGAAGAAGAATAGGAAGGAGAAGAAGAAGAAGAAGAGCAAGAAGAGGTTGAAGAAGAAAAACAAGATGAAGAAGACAAAAAAGTTGAAGAAGAAGGAGAAGACCACATAGAAGATGATGTTGAACAACATGAAAAAGGAAAGAAGAAGAAGAAGAAGAAGAACTAGAAGAAGAAGAAGGAGCAGAGGAAGAAGAAGAAGAGGACAAGGAAGAGGTAGTAGAAGGAGAAGAAGAAGAAGAAGAAGAAGATGAAGAAAAAGAATAAGAATAAGAATAATAATTACAATAATAAGAAGAAGTAAAAGAAGAAGAAGAAGAAGAAGAGGAAGAAGAGGAAGAAAAAGAAGAAGGGGAAGAAGAAGAAGAAAAAAAAGAAGAAGAAGAAGTACAAGAAGAAAAAGAAGAAGAGCAAGAAGAAGAAGAAGAAGAAGAAGAAGATGGAGAAGTAGAAGAAGCAGAAGAAAAGAAGAAGTCAAAAAATAGAAATTAGAAGAAGAAGAAGATAAAGAAAAGACAAAGAAGAAGGAGAAGAAGAGGAGGAAGAAGAAGGGGAAGAAAAAACTGAAGAAGAAGAAGGAATGAAAAAGATGATAAAGAAGAAAATGAAGAATTAGCAGAAGAAGTACAAGAAGAAAAAGACAAAGAAGAAGAAGATGAAGAAAAAGTTTTAGAAGAAAAAGAGGATGAAGAAAAAGTGTTAGAAGAAAAAGAAGAAGAACAAGATGAAGGAGATGGAGAAGAAAAATTAGGAGGGGGGAGGAGGAGAAGAAGAAGAAGGGAGAGGAGAAGAAGAAGTAAAAGAAGAAGAAGAAGAAGATGAAGAAGAAGAAGAAGAAGAAGAAGAAGAAGATGAAGAATTAGCAGTAGAAGAAAAAGAAGAGGAAGATTTAGAAAAAGGGGAAAAAGAAGAAAAAGAGGAGGAAGAAGAAGAAGAAGTAGTTGAAGAAGAGGAAGAAGAAGATGAAGGAGAAGAAGAAGAAGAAGAGGAAGAGAAAGAGGAAGAGGAAGAGGAAGAAGAAGAAGAAGAAGAAGAAGAAGAAGAAGAAGAAGAAGAAGAAGAAGTGGAAGAGGAAGAAGAAGGAGAAGAAGAAGTAGTAGTGGAAGAAGGGGAAGAAAAGGAAGAGAAAGAAAAAGAAGAAGTTGAAGTAGAAGAAGAAGAAGGAGAGGAAGATGAAGAAGAAGAAGACGAAGAGGAAGAAGATAAAGATGAAAAAGAAGAAGAAAGAGTAGAAGATGAAGAAGAAGAAGAGAAAGAGAAAGAAGAAGAAGAAGAAGAAGAAAAAGTGGAAGTAGAACATGTAGAAGAAGAAGGAGAGGAAGATGAAGAAGAAGAAGACAAAGAGGAAGAAGACAAAGATGAAGAAGAAGAAGGAGTAGAAGAAGAAGAAGAAGAAGAGAAAGAAGAAGAAGTAGAAGAAGAAGAAGTAGAAGAAGAAGAAAAAGAGGAAGTAGAACAAGTAGAAGAAGAAGAAGAAGAGGAAGAAAATGTAGATTAAGAAGAAGAAGAAGAAGGAGAAGGAGAAAGAAAAGAGGAGAAGAGGAAGAGAAGAAGAAGAAGAAGAATAAGAAGAAGAAAAAATGCCATAAGAAGAAGTGGAAAAAGAAGAAGACAAAAAAGAAGAAAGAAAACAAGAAGAAGATGAAGGAGAAGGAGAAGTCAAAGAAGAAGAAGAAAAAGAGAAATAAGAAGAAGAAGAAGAAGAAGAAGAAGAAGAAGAAGTAGAAGAAGAAGAAGAAGAAGAGAAAGAAAATGAAGATTAAGAAGTAGAAGAAGAAGAAAAGGAATAATTAGAAGAAGAAGAAGAGGAAAAAGAAGATGGAGAAGAGGAAGAAGAAGAAAAAGAAGAAGAAGAAGAAGAAGAAGAAGAAGAAGAAGAAAGAAAATAATAAGATGAGAAGAAGAAGAACAAAAAGAAGTAGACGAAGAAGAAGAAGAAGAAGTAGAAGAAGAAGAAGAAGGAGCAAAAGAAGAAGAAGAAGTAGAAGAAGAAGAATAAGAAGAAATGAAGAAGAAGAGGAATAGGAAGAAGAAGAAGAGGAAGAAGAAGAAGAAGGGGAAGAAGAGGAAGAAGAAGAAGAAGATGAAGAAGAAGAAGAAGAAGAAGAAGAATGGGAAGAAGAGGAAGAAGAAGAAGAAGAGGAATTAGAAGAAGAAAAAGAAGAAAAATGAGAAGTAGAAGAAGAAAAAGAAGAAGAGAAAGTAGAAGAAGAAGAAGAAGAACATGAAGATAAAGAAGAAGAAGAAGAAGACGATGGAGAAGTAGAAGAAGCAGAAGAAAAGAAGTAGAAAAATAGAAAGTAGATGAAGAAGAAGATAAAGAAAAGACAAAGAAGAAGAAGAAGAAGAAGAAGAAGAAGGGGAAGAAAAGACAGAAGAAGAAGCAAAAGAAGAAGAAGAAGATTAAGAAGAAGAAAAGAGAAAGATGATAAAGAAGAAAATGAAGAATTAGTAGAAGAAGTACAAGAAGAAGAAGACGAAGAAGAAGAAGATGAAGAAAAAGTGTTAGAAGAAAAAGAAGAAGAAGAAGAAGATGAAGGAGATGGAGAAGAAAAAGTAGGAGGGAGGAGGAGAAGGAGAAGAAGAAGGGAGAGGATAAGAAGTAAAAGAAGATGAAGAAGAAGAAGATGAAGAATTAGCAGAAAAAGAAAAAGAAGAGGAAGATGAAGAAGAAGAAGAAAAAGAAGAAAAAGAGGAGGAAGAAGAAGAGGTAGTTGAAGAAGAGGAAGAACAAAAAGAAGAAGAAGAAGAAGAAGAAGAAGAAGAAGAAGAAGAAGAAGTGCAAGAGGAAGAAGTAGAAGAAGAAGTAGTAGTAGAAGGGGAAGAAGAGGAAGAGAAAGCAAAATAAGAAGTAGAAGAAGAAGAAGAAGAAGAAGAAGAAGAAGGAGAAGAAGAAGAAGAAGAAGAAGAAGAAGAAGAAAAAGAGGAAGAAGACAAAGAAGAAGAAGAAGAAGAAGAAGGAGATGAAGAAGCAGAAGGAGAACGAAAG
>JAIUJO010000259.1:12500-15000 GCA_023846275.1 Vanilla planifolia | reverse complement strand
ATCTTCTTCTTCTTCTTTCTCTTCTTCTTCTTCTTCTTCTTCCTATTCTTCTACTTCTTCTTCTTCTTCTTCCTCTTCTTCTTCTTCTTCTTCTTCTTCTTCTTCTTCTTCTTCTTCTTCCTCTTCTTCTTCTTCTTCTTCCTCTTCTTCTTCTTTTTTCTTTTTCTCCCATTTCTTTTTCTTCTTCTTCTTCTTCCTCTTGTTCTTTTTCACCTAATTCTTCTTCTTCTTATTCTTCTTCTTCTTCTTCTTCTTCTTCTTCTTCTTCTTCTCCTTCTTGTTTTTCTTCTTCTTCTTCCTCCTCCTCTATCTCTACTTCTTCTACTTCTTCTTCTACTTGTTCTTCTTTTTCTTCCCCTACTTTAAACTTTTTATTTTTCTTCTTTTTCTTCTTTTTCTTCTTTTTGTACTTCTTCTTTTTCTTCTTCTTCTTATTATTTTTAATATTATTATTGTTATTCTTATTCTTTTTCTTTGTTCTCTTCTTCTTCATCATCTTCTTCTTCTTTTTCTTCTTCTTCTTCTTCTTTTTCAACTTCTTTATGAAAATCTTCTTCTTCTTCTTCTTCTTCTTCTTCTACTACCTCTACTACTTCTTCTTCTTCTCCTTCTTCTTTTGCTTCAACTTCTACTTTTTCCCATTCTTCTTCTTCTTCTTCTTCATCTTTTTCTACTTCTACTTCTTTTTCTTCTTCTTCTTCTTCTGGTTGTTCTTCTTTTTCATCCTTTTCTTCTTTTTTGTCTTCTTCTTCTTCTACTACTTCAACCTTTTCTATTTCTTCTTTTTCTTCTTCTTCTTCTTTTACTTGTTCTTTTTCTTTTTCTTCTTCTTCTTCTTCTTCATCTTCCTCTTCTTCTTCTTCTTCTTCTTCTCCTTCTTCTTCTTCTTCTATTTCTACTTCCTCTTCTTCTTCTTCTTCTATTTCTACTTCCTCTTCTTCTTCTTCTTCTTCTTCCACTTCTTCTTCTTCTTCTTCTTTTTTTCCTTCTTTTTAATTCTTCTTCTTCTTCTTCTACTACTACTACTACTTCTTCTTATTCTTCTTGTTCTTTTTTTCTTCTTCTTCCTCTTCTTCTACTACAGCTACTATTACTACTACTATTACTTTTTCTTCTTCTTCTTCTTCTTCTTCTTCCTCCTCCTCCTCCTCCTCCTCCTCCTCCTCCACTTCTTATTTTTTTTCTTCTTCTTCTTTTACGTCAACTTCTGCTTTGTCTAGTACTTCTTCCTCTTCTTCATCTTTTTCTTTTTCTTCATCTTCTTCTTCTTCTTCTTCTTCTTCTTCTTCTTCTGCTTCTTCTTCTTCTTTTTCTTCTTCTTCTTCTTCTTATACTTCAACCCATTTTTTCTTCTTTTTCTTCTACTCTTCTTCTTTTTCTACTTGTTCTTTTTCTTTTTTTTCTTCCTTTTCTTCTACTTCTTCATCATCATCATCTTCTCCTTCTTCTACTACAACTACTACTTCTTCTTCTTCTTCTTCTTCTTCTTCTTCTTTGTCTTCTTCTTCTCCTTCTTCTTCTCCTTCTTATCTTTATTCATCTTCTTCTTCATCTTCTTCTTCTTCTTCTTATTTTTCTTCTTTCTCATCTTATTCCTCAACTATTTCTTCTTCTACTACTACTTCTTCTTCTTCCTCTTCTTCTTTATCTTCAACTTTTACTTTTTCTTGTTGTTCTTCTTCATCTTTTTCTACTTCTTCTTCTTCTTCTTCTTCTTCTACTTCTTCTTCTTCTTCTTCTACTTTTTCATCTTTTTCTTCCCTTTCTTCTACTTCTTCTTCTTCTTCTTCTTCTTCTTCTTCTCTACTTCAACTTTTTCTTTTTATTCTTTGTCTTCCTCTTCTTCTTCTTCTTTTTCTACTCGTTCTTCTTCTTCTTCTTCTTCTTCCCTCATCTTCTTCTTTTACTTCTTGTTTATTCTTCTTCTTCTCCTTCAACTACTTCTTTTTCTTCTTCTTCTTCATCATCTTCTTGTTCTTCTTCTTCTTCTTCTTCTTCTTTCACTTCTTCTTGCTCCTCTTCATCATCATCATCTTCTTCTTCTTCCTCTTTCTTCTTCTTTCCTTTCTCTTCTTCTCTTTCTTTTTTTCTTCTTCCTCATTTTCTTCTTCTTCTTCTTCTTGTTCTATTCTACTATTTTCTTTTTCTTCTCTTCATCTTCTCCTTCTACTTCTTCTTGTTCTTCTTTTTCTTCTGCTTTTTCTTCCTCTTCTTCGTCCTTCTTCTTCTTCTTCTACTTCAACTTTTTCTTTTTCTTCTTCTTCTTTTTTACTTCTTTTTTTTCTTCTCTTCTTCTATTTCTTCTTCCTTTTCCTTCTTATTTTTCTTCTTCTTCTTCTTATTGTTCTTCTTCTTTTCCTTCTTCCTCTTCTTCTTCTTTTATCCTTCTCGTTCTTTTACTTCTTCTTCTTCTTCTTCTTCTCTTTCTACTTCAATTTTTTCTTTTTTGCTCCTTCATCTTCTTTTTCGACTACTACTACTTCTTCTTCTTCTACTTCTT
>JAIUJO010000258.1:687610-772529 GCA_023846275.1 Vanilla planifolia | reverse complement strand
TCACTTCATTATTAATCCCTTCATCATTAATCCCATATCCTTAATCCTTAATCCCTAATCTTGACACCTTAATCCCAATTATTTAATCCTTAATCCTTACTCCCTAATGTCCAATTTCTAATCCTAAATTACTAACTCCCAAAATCCCGAATCCCTAGTCCCTAATTATTAACTCCTGACTCCTCAATCCTTTAATCCCTAAAATGTATTTGATATTTCCCTATACCTAATCCCTAATCCTTCATTCCTTAGTCAATAATCCTTGAACCCTAATCCATACCCTCAAATCTTTAATCCCTAATTTGTCTCTTTTTCCTCTAATTCTTCTACTTCTTCTTCCTCCTCTTCTTCCTCTTCTTCTTCTTCCTCTTCTACTTCTTCTTCTTTGTCATCTTTGTCTTCTTCTTCTTCCTATTCTTCCTAATCTTCCTCTTCTTCTTTTGCTTCTTCTACTTCTTCCAGTTCTTCTTCTTCTTCTTCCACTTCTTCTGATTCTTTTTCTTCTTCTTCATCTTTTTTTTCTTCTTCTTTTTCTTCATCTACCTTTTGATCTTCTTCCACAACTTCTTTTGCCTCTTCTTCTTCTTCTTCTTTTTCTTCTTACTCTTCTTCTTCTTCTTCTTCTTCTTCTTCCTCTCCTTCTTCTCCTTCTTCTTCTTCTTCTCTTTCTTCTTCTACTTCTCCAACTTCCATATCTTTTTCTTCTTCTACCCCTTCTTCTTCTTCTTCTTCTTTTTATTCTATTTCTTCTTTTTCACTTTCTTCTTCTCCTTCCTCTTCTTCTTCACCTTTTTCTTCTTCTCTTCTTCTTGTTCTTCTTCTTTTTCTTCTTCATTTTCTTCTTCTTCTTCTCCTTCTTCTTCTTCTTCTCGTCCCTTTGCTTCTTCTTCTTCTTCTTCTTTTTCTTCTTCTACTACTTCTTCTTCTTCTTCACCTTCTTCTACTTCTTCTTCTTACTCTTCTCCTTCTTCTTCTTCTTCTTGTTCTTTTTCCTCTTGTTCTTCTTCTTCTTCTTCCTCTTCTTTTTCTTGTTTTCTTCTTCTTCTTCTTCTTCGCCTTCTTCTTCTTCTTCTTTTCTTCTTCAACCTCCTCTTCTTTTTCTTGTTCTTCTCTTTGTCTACTTCTTCTTATTCATTTTCATCTTCTTCTTCGACTACTACTTCTTCTCCATATTCTTTTTCTTCTTCTTCATCTTCTTCTTCTTCCCCTTCTTCGTAATTATTAATCTATATTCCCAAATCCGTACTTCTTAATCCCTCCTTTCGTATCTCTCATCCTTAAATCTATAATGCCTAGTCCACCCGTTTCTAATCCCTAGTCCCTAATCCACAGTAATTAATCTTTAATCCATAATCTACAACCTCTAATCCCTAATCCTTAATTTCAATTCCCTAATCCCTAATCCTTAATCCCTAATGCAAAATCCCTAGTTCGTAATCCCTAATCCTTAATCCCTAGCCCCTAATTACTAATCTGTAATCCGTGATCCTTAATTTCCAATCCTTAATTTCCAATCCTTAATCTTTAAAAATTAACCTCTAATACCAAATCTCTAATCCTTAAACTCTAATCACTAAAACCTAATCCTTAAACCCTTTTCTATAATCCATAATCCCTATCCTCTATACCTTATCTCTAATCCTAAATCTTAAACCCTTAAACTTTCATCTCCAATCCATAATTCTTAATCCTTATTCTCGAATCCTAATCCCTAATCCAAAATTCCTAATCTCTAATTCCTAATCCTTAATAATTAATTCCTTAACTTTTAATCCCTAATCATTAATCTATTTATCTTTTCCCTAATCATTAATCCCCATTACTTATTCCCTATTCCCTACTCAATAATTCCTGATCCCAAATCACTAATCCCAAATTGCTAACCTCGAAATCCCTAACCCATATTCCTTGATACCTAATGCTTAATCATTCATTCCTTAATCCCTAATCCCTAACCTTGAATCACAAACCCTGATCCCTAATCCCAATTCATCCCGTCTTCCTCTTCTTCTTATACTTCTTTTTCTTCTTCTTCTTCTTCATCCTCTTTTGCTTCTACTTCTTCCTCATCTTTGTCTTCTTCTTCTTCCTTTTCTTCCTCACCTTCTTCTTCTTCTTCTTCTTCTTGCACATCATCTTCTTCTTCTTGCACATCATCTTCTTCTTCTTGCACATCATCTTCTTCTTCTTTCACTTCTTCTTCTTCATCCTCTTCATCTTCTTCTTCCTCATCTTCTTCTTCTTTTTCTTCTTCTTCTTCTATGTCTTGTTCTTCTTCCCCTTCATCTTTTTCCTCTTCTTCTTGTTCTTCTTCTTCTTCTTCCTCTTCTACTTTCTCTTCTTATTCCCCTTCTTGTTCTTCCTCTTCTTCCTCTTCTTCTTCTTCTTCTTCTTCTTCTATTACTACTACTACTTCTTCTTCCTCTTTTATTTCTTCTTCTTCTTCTTCTTCTTTTATTTCTTCTTCTTCTTCTTCCTCCTCTTTTTCTTCTTCTTCTTCTTTATCTTCATCCTTTTCTTCTTCTCTTATTCTTGTTCTTCTTCTTTTGCCTCCTCATCATCCATTTCTTCTTCTTCTTCTTCTACTTTCAACTCTTCATCTTCCTTTACTTCTTCTTCTTCTTCTTCAACTACTTCACCTTCGTCTTATAGTTCTTCTTTTTCTTACTCTTCTCCTTCTTCTTCTTCTTCTTCTTCTTCATCTTCTTCTTCCTCATCTTCTTCTTCTTCATCCTCCTCTTTTTTTTCTTTTTCTTCTTCTTCTTCTTCTGCCACATTTTCTTCTTCATCTGCTTTCTCATCTTCCTCTTCTTCTTTTTTTTCTTCTTGTTCTTCTTTTTCTTTATCTTCTTCTTGTTATTATACTTTTTCTTCCTTTTCTTCTTCTTCTTCTTCATCATCTTCTTCTACTACTTCTTATTGTTTTTCTTCTTATTCCTCTTCATCTTCTTCTTCTTCTCCATCTTCTTTGTAATACTCAATCCTTATTCCCTAATCCCTACTCCTTAATCGCTCACTCCTTAATCTCTTATACTAAGGTCTGTAATGCCTTATCCATCCCTCCTAAATCCCTAATCTATAATCATTAATCCCTAATCTCTAATCCATAATTCCTAATCCCTAATCTATTCTTAATCCATAATCCTTAATACTTAATCCTTAATATCTAATTCCTAATCTTTAATCCATAATCTCTAATTCCTAATATGTAATCTCTTATCCATTATTTTTAATCACTAATGCCTAATTCCTAATCCCTAATCCCTAATCCATAATCCATAATCCTAAATCCCTAACACCAAATCACTAATCCCTCCCTCCTTAATCCCTAATCTGTAATCCATCACTTGATCCTCTTCTTCTTCCTTTTTCCATTTCTTCTTCCTCTTCTTCTTCTTCATCTTTTTATTCCTCTTCTTCTTCTTATTCTTCCTCATCATCTTCTTCTTCGTCTTCTTCTTCCCCTTCTTCCTCATCTTTCTCTTCTTTTTCTTCTTCATCTTCTTCTTCCTCTTCTTCTTCTTTTTCTTCTTCTTTTTCATCCTTTTCTGCTTCTTCTTCTTCTTCATCATCTTCTTCTTCTTCCTTTTCTTCTTGTTCCTCTTCTTCTCTTCTTCTCCTCCTTCTTTTCTTGTTCTTCCTCTTCCTCTTCTTCTTCTTCTTCTTCTTCATTCTATTTTCCTTCTTCTTTTTTTCCTCCTTCTCCTTCTTCTACTTTTGCTCCTTCTCTTGGTCATTCTTCTTACCCTTCTCCTTCTCCTTATCCTACTCATTCTAGTTCTTCATTTTCTCCTTCTCGATCTCCATCACCTTCTCCTTCCCCTCTCCTTCTCTTGCCCTCGTCCTTCTTGTCATCCTCCTTTTCCTTTTCTCTCTCCTTCTTCTTCTTCTTCTACCTTCTTTCTTCTTTCTTCTTTCGTCTTTCTACTTTCTTCTATCTTCTTCCTTCTTCCTTCTTCATTCTTCCTTCTTCTAACCTCCTTCCTCTTTCCTTCTTGCATCTTTCTTCTTCTTTCTACTTTCTTCTTTATTCTTCCTCTTATTCTTCCTCTTCTTCTTCTTCTATCTTCCATCTTCCTTTTTCTTTCTTCCTTCTTTCTTCTTCTTTCTTCCTTCTTCTTCTTCCTTCTTCTTATTCCTTATTCCTTAATCTCTAATCCAATAGTAATTAATAATCCTTAATCTTTAGTCCCTAACCTCTAATCCCTAATCTCTAATCCTTAAACTCTAATATCTAATGCCTAATCCTTAATCCCTAATCTAGAATCAATAATCCCTAATCTCTAATCCTTATCTCTACTCCCAAATCCTTAATCACTAATCTTTAATCCCCAAACCCTAATCCTTAGTCTTTAATCCTAATCATAATCCTTTAATGTCTAATCCCTAACCTTAAATCTCTAATCCTAAAGTCTACATTCCTAATCTCTAATCCCTAAGCCTTAATGTCTATTTCTTAATCCTTAATCACTAATCTTAAATTCCTAATATCTAATCCCTAATCTGTAATAATTAATCCCTTAATTCTTAATCATTAATCCTTAATCCTAAATCTCTTTTACTTATTCCCTAATCCCTACTCTCTAATCCCAAATCCTTAATCTCTAATCACTAACCAATAAACCCTAATCTCTAATTACTAATTCTCAAATCCCTTATTCCTAAACTCTAATACCTAATCTTTAATCCTTTCCTCCCAAATCCTTAATCCATATTCCTTTATTTCTAATCTCTAACACTTCGATATTTAATCCAGAATCCTTCCTTCCCTAATCCTTAATCTTTAATCCCTAACCCATAATCCATAATCCTTAATCCAACTCTTCTATCTCTTCTTCTTATCTTCTTCTTCTTCTTCTTTGTCTTCTTGTTGTTATTCTTCTTCATCATCTTCTTCTTCTCTATCTACCTAGGAATCCTTAATCCTTAATCCCTACTCCTTAAGCCCTCCCTCCCTAATCTCTCATCCCAAAATCTATAATGCCTTATCCATCCCTCCCAAATCCCTAATCCCCATTCTTTAATCCTTAATTCCTAATCCTTAATCAATCGTTAATCCATAATCCCTAATATCTAATCTCTAATCCTTAATCTCTAATCCATAATCTATAAACCTAATACGCAATCTATTATCCCTAAATTTTAATCCCCAATTCCTAATCCCTAATCCTTAATCCCTAATCCTTAATCCATAATCCTTAATCCCTAACATCTAATCTCTAACCCCTCCCTCTTTTATCCCTATTCCCTAAACCTTAGCCCCTAATCCCAAATCTATCTATTTGTTCTTTTCTTCTTCATCTTCTTCTTTCATTTTTTTCTTCCTCTTTTACGTTTTATTTCTTTTCTTTATCTTCTTTTTCTTCCTCATTTTCTTCATCTTATTCTTCTTCTTCCTCTTCTTCCTCATCTTTCTCTTCCTTTTCTTCTTCTTCTTCTTCCTCTTCTTCTTCTTCTTCTTCTTCCTCTTCTTCTTCTTCTTCTTCTTTCTTTTCTTCTTTTTTTTCTTTTTCTTCTTCTTCTTCTTCTTCTTCCTCTTCTTCTTCTTCCTGTTCTTCTTCTTCTTCTTTTATTGTTCATCTTCTACCTTTTCATGTTCCTCTCCTTCTTCTTCTTCTTCCTCTTCTTCTTCTTTTATTTCTTCTTTCTTTTCTTCATCTTCTTCTTCATCTTCTTTTTTTTCTTTCTTCTTCTTCATCTTCCCCTCCTCCTTCTTCTTTTTCCTCTCCTTGTCCTGGGCTTTCTCCTTAACCTTCTCCTTCTCCTTCTCTTACTCATTCTCCTTCTCCTCCTCCTACTCTGTCTCCTTCACTTTCTACTTCTCCTCCTCCTTCTCCTCATCCTCCTTCTCCTTTTCCTCTTCTTCTTCTTGCTTCTTTATTCTTACTTCTTCTATCTCCCTAATCCTTAATCTCTAATCCACCCCTAATTTATAATCCTTAATCCTTAATTCTTAACCTCTAATACCTAATTTAAAATAGTTAAAATCTAATCTCTAATACCTAATCCCTAATCCCTATTCTTTAATCTCTGATCCCTAATCACTAATCACTAATAGCCAATCTCTAATCCCTATTCTTTAATCCCTTAATCACTAGTCCATTATCCCAAAATCCAAATCCCTAGTCTCTAATCTTAATCCTAATCTCTTAATCATTAATCCCAAATCCCCAATCTCTAATCTCTAATCCCTAATCCTTAATATTTATTCCCTAATTCCTAATCTCTAATTCTAAACCCCTAATCTCTAATCCTTAATCCTTAAAAATTAATCCCTTAATTCTTAATCTTTAATCTCTAATATCTAATAATTAATTCCTTCATCTCTAACTGTTAATCCATAACCCTTAATCACTAATCCTTAGCCCTAAATCCCTTTTACTTATTCATTTATCTCTACTCCCCAATCCTTAATCATTAATCTCTAACTGCTAATCCATAAACCCCAAATCCCTAATTACTAACTCTAAAATCTGTAATTACAAATCTCTAATACCTAATCCCAAATCCTTCTCTCCCAGATATTTTACCCATATTCCTTTATCTCTAATCCCTAACACTTCCTTCTTTAATCCTGAACCCTTCCATCCTTAATCCCTGATCCTTAATCCCTAACCCTTAATCTATAATCCTTAATCCATCTCTTCTTCCTCATCTTCCTTTTCTTCTTCTTCTTCATCATCATCTTCTTCTTCATCATCATCATGTTCTTCTTGTTCTTATTCTTTTTCTACGTTTCCTTCCTCTTCTCCTTGTTCTTCTACTTATTCTTCATCATCTTCTTCTTCTCCATCTTCTTCGTAATCCTCAATCCCTATTCCTTAATCCCTACCCCTTAATCCCTACATTCGTCATCTTTTATCCCAAATTGTATAATGTCTTATCCATCCCTTCCAAATCCCTAATACAAAATCCATTATCCTTAATCCCTAATCCTTAATCCTTAATCTATAATCCTTAATTCCTAACACCTAATCTCAAATCCCTCCCTCCTTAACCCTTAATCCATAATCCTTAACCCTTAATCCTTAATCAAATCTATTCATGCTCTTCTTCTTCTTCTTCTTTCATTTCATCATCATCATCATCTTCTTCTTCTTCTTCTTTTTATTCCTCTTCTTCATCCTCTTTTTCTTCTGCATTTTCTTCATCCTATTCTTCTTCTTCTTCCTCATCTTTCTCTTTCTTTTCTCTTCTTTCTTGTTCTTCTTCTTCTTCTTCTTCTTCATTTTCTTCTTTTTCTCCTTTTTCTTATTCTTATACTTCTTTTTCCTCTTCTTCTTCTTCTTCTTCTTCTTCTTCTTTTTCTTCTCCTTCTTCATTTTTTGTTCTTCTTCTTTCCCTTCTTCTTCTTCTTTTTCTTCTTCTTTTATTTCTTCTACATTTTCTTCATCATCATCTTCTTCTTCTTTTTCTTTTTTTCCTAATTCTTCTTTTCATTCTCCTTCTTCCTCTTCCTCTCCTTCTTCTCGTCTTCTTCCTTATCCTTTTCCTTCCCCTTCTTCTACTTGTTCTCCTTCTCCTCCTCCTTTGCCTTCTCCATCTCTTTCACTTTCTCCTTCCCTTCTCCTTCTACACATCCACCTTCTCCTTTTCCCTCTCCTTCTCCTTCTTCTTGTTCTTCTTCTTCTTCTTTTTCTACCTTTTTTCTTCTTTCTTATTTCTTCTTTCTTCTTTCTACTTTCTTCTTTCATCTTTCTTCTTCGTTCTTCATTCTTCATACCTCGTTCCCCTCTTCTTTCTTCTTTTTTCTTTATTCTTTCTTCTTTATTCTTCCTCTTCTTCTTTCTCTTCTTCATCTTCTTTCTTCCATTTTTCTTCTTCTTTCATCTTTCTTCCTTCTTTCTTTTTTTCTTTCATTTCCCTAATCCCTAATCCTTAATCTCTAATCCATTACTAATCTACAATCCTTAAGCTTAAATCCCTAATCTCGAATCCCTTATCTCTAATCCTTAATCCTTAATAATTAATCCCTCAACTCTTAATTTTTAATCTTTAATCTCTAATAATTAATCCCTTCATCTCTAATCCCTAATCCATAATCCTTAGTCACTAATCCTTAATCATAAATCTCTACTACTTATTCACAAAGCCCTAAAGACCTACTATCAAATCTCAAATCTCTCCCATCTTATTCCCTAATCCCTAATCCTTAATCCCCTAATCCTTAATTCTAAATCCCTTATCAATCCCTAATCCATAATCCCTTATCTTTAATCCCTAATCTCTAATCTTTATTCTCCATTCTATAATCTCTAATCTCTAATACGTAATCTCTTATCCCTAATTTTTAATCCCTAATCCCTAACCCCTAATCCATAAACCTTAATCCATAATTCTTAATCCCTGACACATAATCTCTAATCCCTCTCTCCTTAATCCCTAATCCTTAATCCTTAACCTCTAATCAATAATCCCTCTCTTCATCCTCTTCTTATCCTTCTTCTTTCATTTCCCCTTCCTCTTCTTCTTCTTCTTTTTATTCCTTTACTTCTTCTCCTTCTTCTTCTTCCTCTTTTTCCTCATATTTCTCTTCCTTTTCTTCTTCTTCTTCTTCTTCCACTTCTTCTTCTTTTACTTCTTCTTCTTCTTCCTTATATTCTTCTTCTTCTTCTACCTTTACTTCTTATTCTTCATCATCTTCCTCTTCTTCTTCTTCTTCTTCTTCGTCTCCTTCTTCTTCTTCTTATTCTTACTATTCCCCTTCTTCTTCTTCCTCTTCCTCTTCTTTCTCATGGTATTCTACTTCTTCTTGATCATCTTCTCCCTAATCTTCTCCATCCTCTTCTTCTTCTTCAACTTCTTCTTCTTCTTCTTCTTCTTCCTCTTCATCTTCCACTTCTTCTTCTTCTTCTAGTTCTTCAACTTCTTCTTCTTCCTCTCCTTCTTACTCTTCTCCCTCTTCTTCTTCTTCTTCTTCTTCTTCTTACCCTTCACATTCTTCTTCTTCTTCCTCTTCCTCTTCTTCATCTTCTTCCTCTTCTTCTTCTTCTTCATCTTCTTCTTCGTCCTCTTCTTCCTCTTATACCTCTTCTTCTTCATCTTCTTCTTCTCCTACTTCTTTCTCTTTTTCTTCTTCTTCTTTTCTTTCTTCTTCTTCTTCTTTTTCTTCCTCCTCTTCTTCTTCGTTGTCTTCTTATTCTTCTTCTTCTTCTTCTTCTTCTTCTTCCTCTTTTTCTTCTATTTATTCCCCTTCTTCTTGCTCTTCTTCTTCGTCTTCCTCTTTTTCATCTTCTAGTTCTTCTTCTTCTTCTTCATCTATCTAAAAGAATTTTAAAAATACAAAAATTGTCTTTTTATTTTTCATTTAAGATCCAAAAAAAATAGAATTTTGTTTGTATTGTATTGTATATGTTAATATGTTAAGATATAAAATTCTTATTCTTCTCCCCCTCCTTGAAAAATGACACACACATTCTGTTCCATCTATTTCTTAAGCAAGAGTTTTTGTCTTTCATTGCTACGAATATGAATTATTTCAAACATAAGGCAAGTGATTTTCATACTTCTCATTAACTATAATCTTTCACTATAAAAGACCCGTTAGCAATAATCTTTCTGTGCACGTCTGGAAATCTATTTCATGTAGCTTGGCAAGGAAATTTTGAGTCATGGATACAAGACCCATTACATGTAAGGCCTATTGCTCGTGCAATTTAGGACCCTCATTTTGGGCAACCTACTGTAGAAGCCTTTACGAGAGTAGGTGCTCTCGATCCAGTGAATATCGCTTATTCCGGTGTTTATCAGTGGTGGTATACAATCGGATTATGCACCAATGGGGATCTTTATACTAGAGCACTTTTTCTATTATTTCTTTCTGCTATGTCCTTAATAGCCAGTTGGTTACACCTAACACCAAAATGGAAACCAAGCATTTCATGGTTCAAAAATGCTGAATCTCGTCTCAATCATCATTTGTCAGGACTTTTTGGAGTCAGTTCCTTGGGTTGGACAGGACATTTAGTTCATGTTGCTATTCCCAGATCTAGGGGAGAGTATGTCAGATGGAATAATTTCTTAGACGTATTGCCATATCCTCAAGGATTGGGACCCCATTTTATGGGTAAATGGAATCTTTATGCTCAAAACCTCGATTCGAGTAGTCATTTATTTGGTACTTCCCAAGGGGCAGGAACTGCCATTCTAACACTTATTGGTGGATTCCATCCTCAAACGCAAAGCTTATGGCTAACCGATATTGCTCATCATCACATAGCTATTGCGTTTCTTTTTCTCGTTGCTGGTCATATGTATAGAACTAACTTCGGGATTGGTCACAGTATTAAAGATCTTTTAGAGAAAAGGTTCTTGTCATAATGAACCCTGCGATGTATTGGTGATGAGTATATAACGCAACTTGAGTAGTAAAGTCTTGCGCTATGAATGCATAAGCAGGTAAAGAGTACATGTGTTGAGCTGCTAAAGAAGTAATAACCCCTAAAGAGGCTAGAGCAAGACCTAATTGAAAATGGAGCAAATTATTAATTGTGTCATAAAGACCTTTATGCCCATGTCCTAATCGACCCCCCAGAGGAAACTTCTTCTTCTTCTTCTTCTTCTTCCTCTTCTTCTTCTTCTTCTTCTTCATCCTCTTCTTCTTCTTTTGCTTTTTCCTCTTCTTTTTCCTCTACTTCCTCTTCGTATTATTCTTCTTCTTCTTCTCCTTCATCTTCCTCTTCTACTTCTTCTTCTTCTTTTTCTTCTTCTTCGTCTTCTCCTTTTTCTTCTTCTTCTTCCTCCTCTTATTTTTGCTCTTCGTACTCTCTGTCTTCTTCTTCTTCTTCTTCTTAATTTTCTTCTTTTTTTTCGTCTTCTTCTTATTCTTCTTCTACTTCTTCTCCTTCTTGATTGATCTCTAATCCATCCCAAATCTTCAATACTTAATCCTTAATCGTTAATCCCTAAATTTTATCCCTACTACTTATTCCTTAATCTCTAGTCCCTAATCCCTTATCCTTAAACCCTAATGCCAAATTTCTAATCCATTATCCCTAATCCTAAATCCTTAATCTCTAATACTTAATCCTTAATCTTTTACCTCTAATGCCTAATCCCTAATCCCTCCCCTCCTAATATCTTATCCCTAATCCTTGATCCTTCATCATTGATCCTTAATCCCTAAGTTCTAATCCTAATTATAACCATTAAATATCTAATCCTTAATCCCTAGTTTCAAATCTTAAACCTTGAATCCAAAATCCATAATCACTAATCTCTAATTGTTAATCCCTACTCTGTAAATCGTAATCCTTAATCCTAAATCCCTAACCCATAAACCTTATTATTTGATCTTTTAATCTTAACTCTTTAATCCCTAATCATTAAACCATTCAACCTTAATCCATAATTCCAAATTCTTAATCCCTACTCCCTTTTACTTATTCCTTAATCCTAACTCTTTAATCTTTAATCCCTAAACTCCAATCCTAAATTGTTAATCCATAATCCCTTGTCTCTAATCATTAATCCCTAATCCATAATCCCTAACACCTAATCTCTAATGCCTAACCCTAATTCTTAATCCATTTCTTCATCCTCTTCTTTTACTTCTTCCGCTTCTTCTTCCTTTTGTTCTCCTTCTTCTTCTACCCCTTCTTCTTCTTCTTCTTTATTTTCTTCTTCTTTATCTTCTTCTGCTTCCTTCATATCTTCCTTTTCATCTTCTTCTTCTTTTTCTTCTTTCCTCTTCTTTTTCTTTTCCTTCTTCTTTTACTTCTTCTTCATCATCATCTTCTTCCACTTCTTTCTTATTTTCCTTTTCATATTTTTTTTCTTTTTCTTTTTCCTCTTCTTCTACTTCTTCTTCTTCTTTGTCTTCTTCTTCTTTTTTTTTCTTCTTCTTCTTCTACTTCTTCTTCTTCTTCTTCTACTTCTTCTTCTTCTTCTTCTTCTTCTTCTACTGTTGCTTCTTCTTCTACCTCTATTTCTTCTTCTTCTGCCTCTTCTTCTTTCCTCTTATTCTTCTTCTCCTTCTATATCCTCTTCTTCTTCTTCTTCTTGTTCTTATTTTTCTTCTTCTTCTTTGTCTTCTCCTTCTTCATCTCCTTGTTCTAGACTTTATCCCTCTCCTTCTCCTTCTCCTTCTCCTACTCCTTGTCCTTCTTTTTCACCTTCTCCTTCTCCTTCTCCTTCTCTTTCATTTTCTCCTTCTCCTCCTTCTCCTCATCCTCCTCTTTTTTCTTCACCTTCTTCTTCCTCTTTTTCTTCTCCTTCTTCTTCTTCTTCCTTCTTTCTTCTTTCTTCTTTTTTTTCTACTTTCTTTTTTCTTCTTTCTTCTTCCTTCTTCCCTCTTCCCTCTTCCTTCTTCTTACCTCTTACCTTCTTCTTCCTTCTTTCTTCCTTATTCCTCAACTTCTTCTTCCACTTCTTTTTTTGTTCTTTTTTCTCTTCTTCTTCCTCCTCTTCTTCTTCATTCTTCCTTCTTCCTTCTTCTTTCTTCCTTCTTCTTAGTCTTCCTTCTTCATTCTTCTTTCTCCCTAATCACTAATCCCTAATCTTTAATCCCTAATCCATCTCTAAATTTTTAATCCCTACCATCTAATCCTTAATCTCTAGTCCTTAAACTATAATATCTAATATCTAACATCTAATATCTTATATCTAATATCTAATGCCTAATTCCAAATCATTAATCTCTAATCCCTAATCCTTAATCTCAAATCCCTAATAACTAATCTCTAATCCTTATTCCCTAATTCGTAATCCCTAATGTTTAATATTAATCCTTTATTCCTTAATCTAAAATCCATAATCCTAAATCATTAATCCCTTTATCCCTAATCTTAAATCCTTAATCCTTAATCCCTAATTCTAATTACTTATTCCCTAATCTCTACTCCCTAATATGCAATCCTTTATACCTTAACCCTAATCCATAATCCCTATTGCCTAATAATGAATCCATCCTTCCCTAACCCCAAATCCTGAATCTCTAATCTATAATGCCAAATCTTTAATCCCTACTCCATCCCTCTCAAATCCATAATCCTTATTCCAAATCCTTAATCCCTAATCTCTTTCTCCTTAATCCTTAACTCTTAATCCATAATCAATCCCTTTTTCCTCTTCCTCTTCTTCTTCCTCTTTTTGTTCTTCTTCTTCTTCCTTTGCTTCTTCTTCTTCCTTATTTTCTTCTTGTTTTTCTTCTTCCTCTTCTTCCTCATATTTCTCTTCTTCTTCTTCCTCTTCTTCTTCTTCTTCTTCAACTTCTTTTTCTTCTTCTTCTTCTTCTTCCTCCTATTCTTCTTTATCTTCCACTTCTTCTTCTTCTTCTTCTTCCACTTCTTCTTCCTCTTCAACTTCCTCTTCTTCTCCCTCTTCTCCTTTTCTTGTTCTTCTAACTCCTCTTCGTCTTCTTCTTCTTCTTCTTCTCCTCCTTCTACTTCTTCTTCTATTTCTTGTTCTTCTTCTTCTTCGTCTTCTTCTTCTTCTTCTTCTCCTTCTTCTTCTCCTTTGCATTCTCTTTGTGTTTCCCATTCTCCTTCTTCTTCTCTTTCTCCTTCTCCTTCTCCTTCTCCTACTCCTAATCATTCACTTTCTCCTTCTCCATCCCCTTCTCCTTCTCCTTCTCCTCCTCTTTTTCCATCTCCTCCTTCTGCTCATCCTTCATCTCCTTCTCCTTCTCCTTGTTCTTCTTCTACTTCTTCTTCTTCTTCTTCTTCTTCTTCTTCTTTCTTCTTTCTTCTTTCTCCTTTCATGTTTATTCTTTCTTCTTTCTTCTTCCTTCTTTCTATCTTCTTCCTTCCTCTTTTCTTCTTCTATCTTCCTTTTCCTTCCTACATCCTTCCTTCCTTCTTCCTTCTTCATTCTTCCTTCTTCTTCTTCATCCTCTTCTTTTTTTGCATCTTCTTCTTCTTCTTCTTTCCTTCTTATTTCTTCCCTCTTCCTTCTCCCTTCTTCCTTCATCCTTCTTCCTTATCCCGACTCTTTAATCCTTAATCATTAATCCCCAATCACTAGTCCATCCTTAATCCCTGAACCTTAATCTTCGATTCTTAATCCCTAATCTTAAATCCTTAAACTTTAATCCCAAATACCTAATCCTTCATCTCTAATCTATAATCCATAATCCCAAATCTCTAATCTCAAATCTCTAATCCTTAATAGCAAACTATTAATCACAAATCTATAATCAATATTATCTAATCTCTAAGATATAATCCTAAATCCTACATCTCTAATCACTAATCTCAAATGTTTAATCATAAATCCCTAATTTATTAATCTGCAATCCGTGATCACTAATATCTAATCTTAAATCATTTGTCCCTAACCACTAATCTCTAATCCTTAATACCTAATCTTAAATTTTTAATCCTTCATGATTAATCCCTTAATTCTTAATTTCTAATTTCTAATCCCTATTCTGTAATCTCTAGTCCCTAATCTTAATCTTTAATCTCTAATCCTTAATCACTATTTGTTAATATGTAATCATTAATCCTAAATTCCTAATCTTTAATGATTAATTCCATAATCCTTAATCCCTAATCGATAATCCTTAATCATTCATCCCTTCATCCCTAATCCCTAATCCTTAACACTTAATTCAAAATTCCTATTGTTTATTTCCTAATCCATACTCCTTAATCCATAATCCTTAATACCTAAGTCTTAATCCCTAATTGCTAATCCATAATCTTTAACCCTTAATCTCTATTTCCTAATAACCAATCCCTCCCACCCTAATCACAAATCCCTAATCCCTCATATCTAATCTCTATTCCCAGATCCATCCCTCCTAGTTCGTAATACATATTTCCTAATCCCTAATCCCCTCTCCTTAATCCCTAATCCTCCCTCCTTAATCCCTAATCCCTAAACCCTAATCCCTAATTCCTAATCCTTAATCCATCCATTCTTCCTCTTCGTCTTTATTTTCTTCTTATTCTTCTTCCTCGTCTTCTTCTCCCTTCTCATCATTCTCCTCTTCTTCTTTTTCTTCTTCTTCTTCTTCTTCTTCTTCTTCATCTTCTTCTTCTTCTTTCTCTTCTTCTTCTTTTTCTTCTTCTTCTTCTTCCTTCACTTCTTCTTCATCTTCTTCTTCTCCTTCTTTTCTTGTTCTTCTTATTCCTTTTCTTCTTCCTCTTCTTCTTCTTGTTCTTTTACTACTTCATCTATCTTTTTCTTCTTTCTCTTCTTCTTTAGCTTCTCCTTCTTCTCCTTGTCCTTCTCTTTGTCTTTCTCCTTCACCTTCTCCTTCTCCTTTTCCAACTCCTCCTTCTCCTTCTCCTTCTCCATCTACTTCTCCTTCTCCTACTCCTTCTCTTCCTCTTCCTCCTTCCCTTCATCATTCTTCTCCTTCTAGTTCTTCTTCTTCTTCTTCTTCTTTCTTCTTTCTTCTTTCTTCTTTCTTCTTTCTTCTTGCTCTTCCTTCTTCGTTCCTCCTTCCTTCTTCCATCTTGCTCCTTCCTTCCTCCTTCCTTCTTCCATCATCATGTTTCCTTCCTCCTTCCTTCTTCCTTCCTTTTCTTCTTCCTTCTTCCTTCTTTATTATTTCTCTTCTTCTTCCTCTTCTTATTCTTCTTCTTCTTCTTCTTCCTCTTCTTTTTCCTTCACTTCATCTTCTTCTTTCTTTCTTCTTCATTCTTCCTTCTTCCTAATCCTTAGTCCTTAATACCTAATCCTTACTCCTTAATCCTTAATCACAAATCCAACCCTAATCTCTAACCCATGATCTTTAATCCCTAACCATTAATCCTTAATATCTAATCCCTACACTATAAACTTCAATATCTAATCCCTAATCCATAATCCCAAATCTATAACCCATAATACTTAGTCTTTAATCTTTAATTAGTAATTCCTAAATGTTAATCACTAATCCCAAATCCTTAATCCCTAATCTCTATACTCTAATGCAAATTCTAATGCCTTTATCTCTAATATCTAATGTCTAATCTCTAACCTTTAATTTTGCATCCGTAATCTCAAATCTCTAATCCCTAAACTTTGATACCTATTCCCTAAACCCTAACCCCTCATCCCAAATCCTAAATCACTAATCTATAATCTATTAATTATCAATACTTAATATCTAACTCTTAATCATTAATCCCTTCATCTGTAATCCTTAATGCTTAATCCTTAATCCAAAATCCTTAATCCTTATTACTTATTCCCTAATCCCTACTCTTTAATCCTTAATCTCTAATCCTTAAACCTTAATGTCTAATTACTAACTCCCAAATCCCTAATTCCCCAATCCCTAATCTATAATCAATATTTCCTGACACCAAATTCCTAACCCTTCTTTCCTTAATTCTTAATCCCTAATCTCTGACCATCGATCCTTAATCTGTCTCTTCTTTTTCTCTTCTTGTACTTCTTCTTCCCCTTCTTCTTTTGCATCCTTATCTTTGTCTTTTTCTTCCTCTTTTTTCTCCTTTTCCTCATCTTCCTTTTCTTCTTCTTTTTCCTCTTCCTCTTCTTCTTCTTCTTCTTCTTCTAATTCTTCTTCTTCTTCTTCTTCTTCTTCTTCTTCTTCTGCTTTCGCTTCTTATATCCTAAATCTCTAATCTCAAATACCTAATCCTTAATAGCTAACTATTAATTACAAATCCATATTCCATAATATCTAATCTCTAAGATATAATCCTAAATACTTTATCCCTAATCCCTAATCAGAAATCTTTAATCACAAATCCCTAATCTATTAATTTTTAATCACTGATCACTTATAACTAATCTTAAATCCTATGTCCCTAATCACTAATCTCTAATCCCTATCCCAAATCTTAAATTTTTAATCCTTCATGATTAATCTGTTAATTCCTAATCACTAATTTATAATCTCTAATCTGTAATCTCTAATACCTATCTTTATCTCGAATCTCTAATCGTTAATCTCTAATCCTTAATCATTATTTGCTAATCTGTAATCATTAATCCTAAATTCCTATTCTTTATTGATTAATCCCTTAATCCTTAATCACTAATCAATAATCCTTAATAATTAATCACTTCATCCCTAATCCCTAATCCTTAACCCTTAATTCCAAATTCCTATTATTTATTCCCTAATCCCTACTCCTTTATCCATAATCCTTAATACTAAGCCCTAATCCAATTGCTAATCCATAATCCTTAATCCTTAATCTCTATTTCCTAATACCCAATCCTTCTCACCCTAATCCCAAATCCCAAAGCACTCATACATAATCTCTATTCCCCAATCCATCCCTCCTAGTCCGTAATGCATATTGACTAATCCTTAATCCCTCCCTCCTTAATCCCCAATCCATCTCTTCTTCCCCTTCCACTTCATTTTTGTCTAAATCTTCTTCCTTGTCTTCTTCTTCTTCCTCACCATTCTCTTCTTCTTCCTCCTCTTCTTTTTCTTCAACTTCTTCTTTTTCTTCTTCATTTTTATCTTCTTCTTTTTCTGTCTTTGTGTTCTTCTTCTTCTCCTTCGTCTTCTTCTTCCTCTACTTCTTATTCTTCTTCTTCTTCTCCTTCTTTTCTTGTTCTTCTTATTCCTCTTCTTCTTCTTCTTCTTCAACTTCTTCTTCTTCTTCTTTTTTTCTACTTCTTCGTCTATGTCTTTCTCTTCTTCTTCTTCTCCTTTAGCTTCTCCTTCTTCTCCTTGTCCTTCTCTTTGTCTTTCTCCTTCTCTTTCTCCAACTCCTCCTTCTCTTTCTCTTTCTCCTTCTAAATCTCCTTCTCCTTGTCCTACTTCTCTTCATCCTTCTTATCCTTCTCATTGTTCTTCTTCTTCTTCTTCTTCTTCTTCTTCTTCTTATTTCTTCTTTCTTCTTTCTTCTTTCTTCTTGCCTCTTCCTTCTTCGTTCCTCCTTCCTCCTTCCTCATTCCTTCTTCTGTCTTCCTCCTTCCTTCCTTCTTCCTTCTTCCTTCCATCTTTTTCTTCCTTCTTCATTCTTCTTTATTCTTTCTCTTCTTATTCCTCTTCTTGTTCTTCTTCTCTTTCTTCTTCCTCTTCTTTTTCCCTTACTTCTTCTTTCTTCCTTCTTCTTTCTTTCTTCTTTCTTCTTCCTTCTACCTTCTTCCTAATCCCTAGTCCTTAATCCCTAATCCCTACTCCTTAATCCCTAATCCCTAATCCAACCCCAATCTCTAATCCTTGATCTTTAATACATAACCATTAATCCTTAATCACTATTCCCTAAACTCTAAACTCCAGTACATAATCCCTAACCTATAATCCAGAATACTTAATCTTTAATCTATAATTCTTAATTCCTAAACATTAATCAGAAACCCCAAATCCTTAATCCCTAATCTCTAGACTCTAATGCAAATTATAATAATACCTTTATCTCTAATACCTAATGTCAAATCTCAACCTTTAATCTTTCATCCTTAATCTTTAATCTCTAATTCCTAATCTTTAATCCCTATTCCCCAAACCCTAACTCCTTGTCCTTAATCCTAAATCACTAATCTTTAAACCCCAAATCCTTAAAAACTAATCTATTAATTATTAATCCTTAATATCTAATCGTTAATCATTAATCCCTTCATCTGTAATCCCTAATCCCTAATCCTTAATCCTTAATCCTTAATCCCTAATCCATAATCCTTATTACTTATTCCCTAATCCCTACTCTCTAATCCCTAATATATAATCCTTAAACCTTAATCGCTAATTATTATCTACCAAATCCCTAGTCCCTCAATCCCTAATCTTTAATCAATATTTCCTGACACTTAATTCCTAACCCTTCATTCCTTAATCCCTAATCTATACCCATTTATCCTTAATTTGTCTCTTCTTTTTCTCTTCTTCTACTACTTCTTTTTCTTTTTCTTCTACTTCTTCTTCCTCTTCCTCTTCTTCTTCCTCATCTTTGTCTTCTTCTTCCTCTTCTTCCTCATCTTCCTGTTCTTCTTCTTCTTCTTCCTCTTCTTCTTCTTCTTCTTCTTCCTCTAATTCTTCTTCTTCTTCTTCTACTTCTTCTTTTATGTCTTCTTCTTCTTGTCTTCTTCTTTTTCCTCTTCTTCTTCTTCTTCTTCTTCTTCTTCCTCTTCTTCTTCTTCTTCTTCGTCTTCTTCTTCCTCTACTTCTTCCTTCACTTATTCTTCTTCTTCTTCTTCTTCATCTCCTTGTCCTTCTTCTTTGTAATTTCTAATCCCTGTTCCTTAATTCTCATTCCTTAATCCCTCCTTACCTAATCTCTTATTTCTAAATTTGTAAACGTAGTCCAGCTCTCCCAAATCACTAGTCCCTATTTTCTAATCTTTAATCCTGAATCCCTAATCCCAAATCCATCCTTAATCCATAATTTTTAATCCTTAATCCTTAATCTCTAATTTTTAATCTCTAATCAATAAACTCTAATCCCGAATACCTAATCAATACTCTATAATCCATAATCTCTAATCCCTAATCTCTAATTACTAATCCATAAACCCGAATCCTTAATACTTGACCCCTAATCCCTTAGCCTTACTATATAATCTATAATTGTTAGTCTTTAATCTCTAATCCTTAAACCCAAATCCTTAATCCTTAATCTCTAATCCCTAATCCCTAATCCTCATCTTAACCTATAATCCATAATACTTAATCTTTAATCTCTAATTCTTAATTCCTAAACATTAATCAATAATCCCAAATCCTTAATCCCTAATCTCTAGACTCTAATGCAAATTATAATACCTTTATCTCTAAAACCTAATGTCAAATCTCAACCTTTAATCTTTCATCCTTAATCTCTAATCTCTAATCCCTAATCTTTAATCCCTATTCCCTAAACCCTAACCCCTTGTGCTTAATCCTAAATCACTAATCTTTAATCCCAAATACTTTAAAATTAATCTACTAATTATTAATCCTTAATATCTAATCGTTAATCATTAATCCCTTCATCTGTAATCCCTAATCCCTAATCCTTAATCCTTAATCCTTAATCCTTAATCCCTAATCCATAATCACTATTACTTATTCCCTAAACCCTACTCTCTAATCCCTAATATATAATCCTTAAACCTTAATCGCTAATTACTATCTACCAAATCCCTAATCCCTCAATCCCTAATCTTTAATCAATATTTCTTGACACCTAATTCCAAACCCTTCGTTCCTTAATCCTTAATCCCTAATCTCTAACCATTTATCCCTAATCTGTCTCTTCTTTTTCTCTTCTTCTACTACTTCTTTTTCTTTTTCTTCTACTTCTTCTTCCTCTTCTTCTTCTTCTTCCTCATCTTTGTCTTCTTCTTCCTCTTCTTCCTCATCTTCCTTTTCTTCTTCTTCTTCTTCTTCCTCTTCTTCTTCTTCTTCTTCTTCTTCCTCTAATTCTTCTTCTTCTTCTTCTTCTTCTACTTCTTCTTTTTCTATGTCTTCTTCTTCTTGTCTTCTTCTTTTTCCTCTTCTTCTTCTGCTTCTTCTTCTTCTTCTTCTTCCTCTTCTTCTTCTTCGTCTTCTTCTTCTTCTTCTTCGTCTTCTTGTTCCACTACTTCTTCCTTTACTTCTTCTTCTTCCTCCTCTTCTTCATCATCTTCTTCTTCTTCTCCTTGTCCTTCTTCTTTGTAATTTCTAATCCTTGTCCTTAATTCCTTTTCCTTAATCCCTCCTTACCTAATCTCTTATCTCTAAATTTGTAAACCCTAGTCTAGCTCTCCCAAATCACTAATCCCTATTTTCTAATCTTTAATCCTTAATCCCTAATCCCTAATCCTTAATCTCTAATCCATCCTTAATTCATAATTTTTAATCCTTAATCCTTAATCTCTAATTTTTAATCTCTAAATCATAAACCCTAATCCCAAATACCTAATCCATACTCTATAATCCATAATCTCTGATCCCTAATCCCTAATCTCTAATTATTAATCCATAAACCCTAATCCCTAATCCTTACTATATAATTTATAATTCTTAGTCCTTAATCTCTAATCCTTAAACCTTAATCCTTAATTCTTAATCTCTAATCCCTAATCCTCATCCTAATTGCTTTACCTCTAATCTCTAGTCCCTAATCTCTAATCCATAATCTTAAATCCTTAGTTTCTAATCACTAATCCCTAATCCGTAAACCTTAATCTCTATTCTAGTATTTGTAATCCCAAATCTTGAATCATTAATCCCTAATTTCTTATCCATAATAATTAATTCTTTAATCCTAAATCGCTAATCATTATCTTTTCATCTCAAACAATTTACTTAATCTTTGATCCCTAATCCTTATTACTTATTCCTTAATCTTTACTCCTTGAACCACAATCCTTAATCCCTAACCCTAATTGATAATCCCCAATCCCTAATATTTATTTCCTAACCTATAATTCCTAATCTTTAGTCATTAACACTTAATCTTATATCCCTGTCTCCTTAATCCGTATTCCCTAACTCGTAATTCTTTATCTCTAGTCCATCTCTTCTTCCTCTTCTTCTTCTTCTTCCTCCTCTTCTTCTACACTTCTTTCTCATCTTCTTGTTCTTCTTCTTCCTGATCTTCCTCATTTTACTCTACTTTGTCTTCTTCTTCTTCTTCTTCTTCTTCTTCTTTCTCTCTTTCTTCTTCTTCATCATCTTCTCTCCTTCTTCTTCTACTTCTTTTTTTTCTTGTTCTTCTTCTTCTTCATATTCCTCTTCATCTTCTTCCTCTCCTTTTACTACTACTACTTCTTCTTCCTCTTCCTCTTCTTCTTCCTCTTCTTCTTTTCCTCGATTATCTTATTTTCTTGAAATTCTTCTTCCTCTTCTTCTTCCAGTTCTGCTTCTTCTTCTTCTTCTTCTATTTCTTCGTCTTTTCTTATTCTTTTTCATCTCCTTCTCCTTCCTCTACTCCCCCTTCTCCTCATCTCACACTTTCACCTTCTCTTTCTCCTTCTCCATCTCCATCTCCTTCTCTTTGTCCTTCTCCTTCTCGTTCTCCTCCTCTTCCCTGTCCTCCTTCTTCTCCTTCTCCTTCTACTTCTTGTTCTTGTTCTTCTTCTTCTTCTTCTATTTTTTTCTTCTTTCTACTTTATGCTTTGTTCTTTCTTCTTTCTTTTTTTCTTCTTCTTTCTACCTTCCTCCTTCCTCCTTTCTTCCTTCTTCTTCGTTCTTTCTTCTTTCAACATTCTTCTTTATTCTTCCTCTTCTTCTTCCTCCTCCTCTTCTTCTACTTCTTCTTCTTCTTCTTTTGATTCTTCACCCTCATCTTCATCTTCTTTCTTTTTTTCCTAATCTCTAATCCCTAATCCCTAATCCCTAATTCGTAATCTCTAATGTCTACTCTTGAATCCTTAATCTATAATCCCTGATCCTTAATCACTAATCCTTAATCCCTAATACCTAATCTCTGATACCTAATGCTATTCTTGATCCCTTAATTTCTAGTCTCTAATCCTTAATCTCTAATAGCAAATCCTTAGTCTCAAATTCCTAATCACTAATCTCTAATCCATAATCCTTATTCCATAATCCAAAATACCAAATCCTTAATTATTAATCTTTAATATTTTATCCTTTAATCCTTAATCCCTATTCCCTAATCCTTAATCTTTAATCCCATCTCCTTAATCCCTAATTTCTAATCCTTAATACATAAATCTTATTGCTTATTCCTTAATCCCTACTACTTAATCAATAATCCTTAATCTCTAATCCCCAATCTCTAATTACTAATCCATAATCCATAATCTCTTTTCCTTAATTCCTAATCCCTAATCCCTGATAACTAATGCCTTATCTCTCCCTCCCTATTCCTTAATCCCTAAGAGGTAATCTGTAAAACCTAATCCCTCCCTCTATAATCCATAATCTGTAATCCCTAATCCTTAATCTGTAATCGTTCTCTCCTTAATCTCTAATTCTTAATCCTTAACACTTAATCCTTAATCCCAAATCCATCTCTATTTCCTCTTCTTCTTCTTTATCTTCCTTTTCTTCTTACTCATTTTCTTCTTCTTCTTCTTCTTCTTCCTTCCTCTCCCCTTCTTTTTCTTCCACATTTTTTTCTTCTTCTTCTTCATCATCATCATCTTCCTCTCTTCTTCTTCTTCTTCTTGTGCTTCCTCCTCCTCTTCTTCTTTATCTTCTTCTTCATTTTTCTCTTCATCTTTTCTTCTTCTTCTTCTTCTTCTTCTTCTTCTTCTTTGTCTTCCACTTCTTGTTCTTCTTTGTCTTCCCCTTCTTCTTCTTCTTCTTCCTCCTCCTCCTCCTCTTCCTCTTCTTCTTCTTCTTGTTCTTCTTCTTTTTCTTTTGGTATTCCTTTTATTCCTCTTCTACTTCCTCTTTTTTGTCTCCTTCTTCTTCTTCTCTTTCTTCTTCTTCTTCTTCTTCTTCTATTTCTTCTCCTTTTTCTTTTGCTTCTTTTCCTTCTCCTTCTTCTTCTCCTTCTCCTTCTATTTGTCTTTTCCTTCTCCATCTCCTTCTACATCTCTTTCTCTTCTCCTTCTCCTTCTTCTACTCCTTTTCCATCTCTTACTCTTTCTTCTCCTTCACTAATTCCTCCTCCTTATCCTTCTTCTTCTCCTTCTCCTTCTCCTTCTCTTCGTCCTCCTTCTCCTTCTACTTTTGCTTCTTCTTCATCTTCTTCTTCTTCTTCTTCTTCTTCCTCCTCTTCCTTCTTCCTTCTTTCTTTCCTCCTCTTTCTTCTTTCTTCTTTCTTCTTCTTTCTTCCTTCTTGCTCTTTCCTTCTTTCTTCTTCCATCCTTTTTACTCTCCCTCTTCTTGTTCCTATTCTTCTTCTTTTTCCTCTTTTTCTTACTCCTTTTCTTCTTTTTCTTTCTTCCTTTTTTCTTTCTTCTTCTTTCTTCTTTCTTCCTTCTTTCTTTTTTCTTCCCTCTTCCTAACTCCTTCCATCTCCCTAATCCCTAATCCTTAATCTCTTATCACTTTTTCATCCCTAATATCTAATCTTTTATTTTCAATCCCTGACCTCTTATCCCTAATCTCTAATACCTAAACTCTTATCTCTAATTCCAATTCCATAATCCTTAATTTATAATTTAAAATCCCTGATCCCTGGTCTCTAATCTCTAATCCTTAATCTTTATTCATTAATCCAAAATCCTTAATCTGTAATCCTAAATATCTAATGCTAATCCAAATGACTTTACCTCAAATACAAAATCTCTAATACCTAATCCTAAATTTAACATCCCTAATCCCTAATCTCTAATCCTAATTCTCTAAACCCTGATCTCTAATCCTAAATCACTAATCTCTAAACCCTTTTCCTTAGTAATTAATCCTATAATTCTTATTCCCTAATCTCTAATCCTTAATCTTTAAGCCCTTCATCCAAAAAAACCTAATTCCTAATCATTAATTCTTAATCTATAATACTTATTACTGATTTCCTAAACCCTAATTCCTACTCACTAATCCCTAAAACCTAATCCTTAAACCTTAATCTATAATTCTTAACTCATAATCCCTAATCCATAATTCTTAATCCCTCTCTCCCGAGTCTTTAATCTATATTCCTATATACCTAATCTCAAATCCTTTATCCCTCAATTCTCAAACCTTAATCTTTAATCCCTAATCCCAAATCCTTGATCTTTAATCTATCTCTTCTTTCTCTTCTTCTTCTACTTCTTCTTACTCATCCTCTTCTTCTTCTTCTTCTTCTTCTTTTCCTCTTCTTATTCCTTATCTTCATCTTTTTTTCTTTCTTTTCTTCCTCATCTTCATCTTCTACTTCTTGTTCATCTTGTTCTTCTCCTTCCTCTTCTTCTTCTTCATCTTCTTCTTCCCCTTCTTCTTCTTCTTCTATGCTTTCTTCTTCTTCCTCTTCATCTTTTTCTTCTAATTATTCTACTTCTTCTTCCTCCTCTTTTTCTTCATCTTCTGCTTCTTCTTATACTTGTTCTTCTTTTTCTTTTGTTTCTTTTTCTTTCTCTTCTTCCACTTTTTTATCCTTCATCTTCTTCTTTTTCTTCCTCTTCTTTTTCTTTATCTTCTTCTTCTTTCCCTTCTTCATCTCCTTCTTCTCCATCAACATCTTCTTCTTCTTCTTCTTCTACTTCAACTTTTCTTCCTCTCTTCTTCTTCTTCTTTTTCTTTTTCATCTTCCTCTTCTTGTTCTTCTTCTTCTTTTTCCTCTTCGTCTTCCTCTCTTTATTCTTCTTCTTCCTCCTCTTCAACTTCTTCACCTTCTTCTTCTACTACTTCTTACTCTTCTCATTCTCCTTCTCCTTCATCTTCTTCTTCTTCCTCCTCTTCTCCCTCTTCTTCTTCCTTTTGTTCTTCATCTACTTTTTCTTCTTTTTCTTATTTTTCTTCTTTTTCTTCTTCCCCTTCTTTTTTGTCTTTTTCTTCACTTTCTTCTTTCTCTTCTTCTTCATTAATTTCTTCTTCTTCTTCTTAATCTTCCTCTTCTTTTTGTTCTTCTTCTTCTTCTTCTTCTTTATCTTCTCTTCTTGTTATTCTTTTTCCTCCATTTCATCTTCTTCTTTTTCTTCTACTTCTTCTTCTCCTTTTTCTTTTTCTTCTTCTTTTTCATCATCTGCTTCTTGTTCTCATTCTTTTTCTTCCTTTTCTGCTTCCTCTTCTTCTTCTTCTTCTCCATGTTCTTCTTGTTTTTCTTGTTCATCTTCTTTGTCTTCTTCTCCATTGTTATCCTTAATCCTTATTCCCTAATCCTTAATCCTTAATCCCTCCCTCCCTAATCTCTCATCCTTAAATTTGTGATCCCTAATCCATCCCTCCCTAATCACTTCCTTAATTCTTATTCCCTAATCCCTAATCTCTAATCCTTAATCTTTAATGCATAATCTCTAATCCATCCTTAAATCATAATTTGCTATCCTTAATCCCTAAACTCTAATCATTAATCTCTAATCCTTACTTTCGAATCCCTAATATTAAATCTTCATTCCGTAATCTCAAATCTATAATCCATAATCTCTAATCCTTAATCCTTAATACTTAATATCAAATCCTTAATCCTTAATCCTTAAACACTAATCTATAATCCTTAATCATACTTATAATCAGTTAATCTCTAAGCCCTAATCCCACATCTCTAATCCCCTAACTCTGAATCCCTAATCCTTAATCGCTAATCTTTAATCCTTAATCCCAAATCTGTATTCCTAATTTTGTAATCTTTAATAAAAAATGCTTAATCTGCAAACTTAAACATTGATACTTTAATCCCATATCCCTAATCCCAAATCATTAATCCCTTCATTGCTAATACTTAATTTCTAATCTATAATCTCTAATATCTATTACATGTTACTTAATCCCTACTCTTTAATCCCTAATCTTTAGTCCCTAAACCCTAATCTCTAATTACTAATCTATAATCTATAATCTCAAATCCTTAATCCTTAATCCTTAATCCTTAATTCTTAATACCTAATTTCAAATCCCTCACCTATTCTATCCCTAATCCCTAACCCTTAACACCTAATCCATCTCATTTTCTTATTATTATTATTCTTCTTCTTCTTCTTCTTCTTCCTCTTCTTCTTCCTTTTCTTCTTCTCTTCAACATATTCTTTTTCTTCTTCTTCTTCTACTCCATCTTCTTCTTCTTCTTCCACATCTTCCACTTCTTTTTCTTGTTGTTCTTCTTATTCCTCTTCCTCTTCTTCATCTTCATCTTCATCTTCTTCTCCCTCTTCTTCTTCTTCTCCCTCTTCTTCTTCTTCTTCTTTTCTTTAAGTTCCCCTTCTTTTTAGTCATTTTCTTCTTCAACTTCTCCTTCTTCTTCTTCAACATCTACCTCTTCCTCTTCTTCTTTTGCCCCATGTTCTTCTTCTTATTCTCCTTCTTCTTTTCATGTTCTTCTTCTTCCTCTTCTTCTTCTACATCTATTTCTTCTTCTTCATCTTCTTCTTCTTCTTCTTCTTCTTCTACCTCCTCATCACTTTCTTCTTCTTCTTATCTTTCTCCTTTTCATTCTCCTTCTCCTTCTCCTTCTGCTTCTCCTTCTCCTTCTAATCTCCTCCACCTCCATTTCCTTCTTCCTCTCCTTCTCCTTCTCTTCCTCCTTTTCCATGTCGTCCTTCTCCTTACCCTTCTTCTTATTCTTCTTCTTCTTCTTCTTCTTCTTCTTCTTCTTTATTCTTCTTTCCTATTTCTTCTTTCTTCTTTCTTCTTCCTTCCTACTTCTTCCTTGCACCTTCCTTCTTCCTTCTCCCATCTTCTTTCTTCAATCTTCTTTCTTTGTTCTTCTTTCTTCTTTATTCTTCCTCTTCTTCCTCTTCCTTCTGACTTCTTCCTTCTTCTTTCCATCTAACTTCTTTCTTCTTTCTTCCTTCTACTTCTTCCTTCTTCCTTCTCCTTATTCTGTAATCCTTAATCTCTAATCCATAATTCGTGATCTTTAATCCATCCTTAATCCCTAATCTCTATTCCTTAATCTCTAAACCCTTATCTAAAAAACCTAATTCTTAATCCTTAATCCCTATTCTATAATACATAATCTCTAATCTTTAATACTTAATCCTTGATCACTAATTCTTAATCCTACATCCCTAATCCTGATCATATTCCCTTAATCTCTAATCTCTAATATGTAATCCTTAATCCCTAACCACAAATCTCTAACCCCTAATTGTTAATCCCTATTCCCTAATCTATAACCCCTAATCTTTAATAATTAATCCCTTAATCTATAATCCTTAATCCCTAACAATTAATCCCATCATCTTTACTCCTTAGTCCCTAATCCTTAATCATTAATCTTTAATGTATATTACTTATTCTCTAATGCCTACTACTTAATCCATAATCCTTAATCCCTAAACCTTAATCCCTAATTGCTAATCCATAATCGCCAATCCCCAATCCCTAATGTTGAATACGTAATCCCTCCAACTTAATCTCTGATCACTAATCCCTAATACCTTTCTAATCCCTAATTCATTTCTCCTTAATCTATAATCTATATTCCTTAATCTCTAATCCATCCCACTTTTATCGCTAATCTCAATTCCCTAACCCCTCATCCCTAACTTGTCTCTTCAACCTCTTCTTCTTCTTCCTCCTCTTATTCAACTTCTTTCTCTTCTTTTTCTTCTTCATCATTTTCTCCTTCTTCCTCCACTTCTTTGTTAGCTTACTCTTCATCTTCTTCTTGTACTTCATCTTCTTCTTACTTTCCTTCTTCTTCTTCTTCTTCCTTTTTATCATCTTCTTCATTTTCATCTTCTTCACCTTCTTCTTCTTCTTCTTCTTACTCCCCCTCTTTTTTTCTTCCACTTCTTGTTCTTTTTCTTCTCCATCTTCTTCTTTTCTAGTTCTTCTTCTTCTTCTTCCTCTTCTTCTTCATCTTTCATTTTTCTTCTTCTTCTTATACTTCTTCTTCTTCTTCTTCTTCTTCTTCTCCTTCTCCTTCGTCTTCTCCTTCTCCAAGACTTTCTCCTTCTTCTTCTCCGTCTCCTTATCTTTCTCTGTCTCCTACTCCTTCACCTTCTTACTCTCCTTCTCCATCTCCTTCACCTTCCCTTCTCCTTCTCCTGCTCCTTCACCTCTCCTCTTCCATCTCCTCATTCTCCTCTTTTTCTTACTCCAACTTCTTCTTCTTCTTCTTCCTTCTTTCCTCTTTCTACTTTCTTCTTTCTACTTTCTTCCTCCTTCTTCCCTCCTCCTTCCTCCATTCATCTTTCTTCTTCTTCTAACTCCTCTTCCTCTTCTTCCTCGTCTACTTCTTCTTCATCATCTTCTTCTTCCTCCTCATTTCTTCTTCTTCATCTTCTTTACTTATATTTCTCTTACTCTTCTTCTTCTTCTTCTTCCTCTTCTTCCTCTACTCCTTCTTCCTCTGCCTCCTCTTCTTCTTCTCCATCTTTTTTCTTGTTCTTTGTATTCCTCTTCTTCTTCTTCTTTAGCTTCTCCTTCTTCGTCTACTTCTCTTTCTTATTATCTTTCTCCTTCTTCTTCTCCTTCTCCTTCTCCTTCATCTTCTCCTGCTCCTCTTTCTCCTTCTTCTTCTCCTCCTTCACCTCCTTCTCTTTCTCCTTCTCCTTCTCCTCCTTCTCTTTCTTCTCCTCCCTCTCGTCATCCCTCTTCCCTTTCTCCTTCTTATTCTTCTTCTTCTTCTTCTTCTTCTTCTTCTGCTTCTTCTTCTTTCTTCCTTCTTTCTTCTTTCTTGTTTCTTCTCACTTCTTCCTTCTTCACTCCTTCCTTCTTTCATCTTCCTTTTTCCTTCCTTCTATCTTCTTCCTTCTATCAACTTCTTTATTCTTCCTCTTCTTCCTCTTCTTCTTCAACTTCTTCCTCTTCTTTTTTCTCCTCTTCTTCTTCTTCTTCTTTCTCTCTTCTTCCTTCTTCCTTTTTCTTTCTTCCTTCTTTATTCTCCATAGTCATTAATACCTAATCCTTAATCTCTAATCCCTAATCCATTCTTAATTTTTAATCCTTAATATTTTGATCTTAAGCTCTAATCCCTAAACTTTAATCTCTAATACGAAGTCCCTAATCTCTTATCTATAATCCATAATTCATAATCCATAATCTCTAAACCCTAATCCTTAATCCTTAATCACAAATCCTTAATCCCTAATCTCTAATGCTAATCAAAATCTATTAGTCCTTAATCCTTAATCTCTAATATCTAATCCTACATCTTTAATCATAGATCTCTAATCCTTAATCCTTAATCCCTATTCTTTTATGCCTAATCCTTAATTTTTAATTCTAAATTCCTAATCTTTAGTGCTTAATCTCTTAATTCTTAATCCCTAATCTCTAATACGAATAATTAATCCCCTCATCTCTAATCCTTAATCCCTAGTATCTAATCTTTAATCCCTAATCAGTATTCCCTTATTTCTTTCACTTATTCCTTTATTTTTGCTCTCTAATCCCAAATCCCTAAACTTGAATCCCTTATTGCTAACTCGCAAATCCATAATCCCTAATCCCTAATAAGTTCTTCCCAAATCTTTAATACATATTCCTTGATACCTTATCTCTAATCCATCATTCCTTAATCCCTAATTCCTATTCCATAACCCCTAATCCTTAATCCCACAATCATCCTTTTCTTCCTCTTCTTCTTTTCTTCCTTTTCTTCCTCTCTTCTTCTTTTTCTTCTTCTTCCTCTTCTTCTCCTTCTTCCTAATTTTTTTCTTCTTCTTCCACCTTTTCTTCCACATCTTTCTCTTCTTCTTCTTCTTTTTCTTCTTCCTCTTCTTCTTTTCTTCTTCTTCTTCTTCTTCTTCTTCACCATGCTTCTTCTTCTTATCCTTCTTCTTCTTCCTCATCTTCTTCTTCTTCCTCTTCTTCTACTTCCTCTTCTTCTACTTCTTCTTTTCTTATTCCACTTATTCTTTTTATTCTTCTGCTTTTTCTTTTTATTCTCCTCCTTTTTCTTCTTCTTCTTCTATTTCTTCTTCTTCTTTTCTTCTTCTTCTTCTTCTTCTTCTTCTTCTTCTTCTTCTTATTCTGCTTCTCCTTCTTCCCCTCCATCTCCTTCTCTTTGTCTTTCTCCTTCTCCTTCTCCTTCTCCTTCTCCTTTTCCATCTCCTTCTCCTTGTCTTGTCTTTCTCCTTCTCCTCCATCTTCTCTATGTCCTTCTTCTCTTTCACCTTCTTCTTCTCCTTCTTTATCTTCTTTTTCTTCTTTCTTCTTTCTTCTCTTCTTCCCTCTTCCTCCATCCTTCATCTTTCCTCCTTCCATCTTCTTTCTTTCTTCTTCTTTCTTCCTTCATCCTTTTTCTTTATCTTCCTCTTCTTCTTCTTCTTCTTCCACTTCTTCCTCCTCTTCTTCTTCTTCTTCCACTTCTTCATCCTCTTCTTCTTCTTTCTTCTTTCTTTCTTCTTTTTTCCTTCTTCTCACTAATCCCTATTCTTTAATCCTAAATCCCTAATCCTTAATCCTTCATAAAAAATCTATCCCTAATCTCTAACACTTAATTTTTAATTCTTATCCTCTAATCCCTAATCTTTAATCCTTAAACAATAATCCCAAATATGGAATCCCTTATCCCAAATCCTTATAACTTATTTCTCAATCTCTTCTCTTTAATTTATAATCCCCTAATCTCTAAACTATAATCCCCAAGTGTCAACTCGCAAATCCCTACGTCCTTAATCGTTAATCTATATTTCTAGATACCTAATCGCTAATCCTTCATTCCTTAGTCCTTAATCTGTAATGCCTACCTTTGAACCCTAATCCCAAATCTATTAATTCTTTTTCTTCTTTAGGCATTTCTTCCTCTTCTTCTTCTTCCCATTCTTCTGCTTCTTCCTCTTCTTCCTCATCTTTCTCTACTTCTTCTTCTTCTTCTTCCACTTTTTCTTCTTCATCATCTTCTTCTTCTACATCCTCTTCTTCTTTTTCTTCTTCTTCCTCTTCTTCTACTCCTTCTTCATATAACTCATTTACTAGGTCTACTACTTCTTCCTCTTCTTTTTCCTCTTCTTCTTCTTCTTCTTCTTTTACTTCTTGTTCTTCTTCTTTGTCTTCTGCTTCTTCCTCTTCTTCTTTCTCTTCTTCTACCATTACTTGTCTTTTTTCTTCCTCTTCTTCTTCTTCTTCTTCTTCTTCCTCTTCTACTTTTTATTCTTCTTCTTCTCCCTCTTCAATTTATTCTTCTTTTTTCTTCTTCTTCTCCTTCTTCTTCTTCTTCTTCATCTTCTTCTTCTACTCTTCGTCTTGCTCTTCTCCTTCTTCTTCTTCATCTTCCAATTATTATTATTATTAGTATTATTAATGTTATAATTATTATTATTATTTTTATTATTATAATTTTTCTTCTTCATCTTCCCCTTCCTCTTCTACTACTACTACTACTACTTCACATTCTTCTTCTTCTTCCTCTTCCTACACTTCTTCTTCTTCTTCTTCTTCTTCCTCTACTTCTTCTTCTACTACTTCATCCTCTTCCTCTTCTTTTCCTTCTTCTTCTTCTTCTTCTTGTTTTTCTTCTCCTCCTTCTTCTTATTATTCTTCTCCTCCCTTTCATCATCATCATCATCATCTTCTTCTTCTTCTCCTTGTTGTTGTTGTTCTACTTCTTCTTCTTCTTCTTCGTAATCCTTAATTTGTATTGTCTAATTTGACCTCCTTAATCCCTCCTTAAACAAATCTCTAATCAATAATACTTAATTTATTATCTTTAATAAATCCCTTCGTAATCCCTAATCCTTAATAATTTATCAAAAATCATTAATCCTCAATCCCTAATCCATTCATTATCCCTAAAACCTAATCCTAAATCCCTAATCTCTTATCCTTAAACCCTAATCCTTAATACTTGATCTCTAATCCTTAATCCTTAATCTATAATCCATTATCCCTGATCCTTATTTTCTAAACTTTTATCCCTGATCTATAATCCTTAATCCCAAATCCCTAATCCCCAATCCTTAATCATAATCCTAATCTCTTAACCTCTAATCCATAATCTCTAATCCATAATTGTAATCTCTATTCCCCTATCCATAATCTAGAATACTTAATACATAATCCTTAGTAATAAATACTTTAATTCTTAATCATTAATCCTTTTATCCCTAGTCTTTAATCCTTAATCTTTAATCCCTATTAACTATTCATTAATCCTTACTCCCTAATGCCTAATCCATAACCCCTAATCTTTAATCTCTAATTGATAGCCTCGAATCCAGAATCCTTAATCCCTTATTCATAATCCCTAATCCTAATCCTTAGCCCATATTCCCAAATCGATTTCTCCTAAATCCCTAATCTCTAATCCTTAATCGATCCCTTCTCTCTCTTTTTCTTCTTCCACTTCTTCTTCTTCCTCTCACTCTTCTTCCTCTTCCTCATCTTCTTCTTCTTCCTCACTTCCAGATCTTACTCTTCTTCTTCTTCTTCTTCTTCCTTCTCTTCTTCTTTTTGTTCCTCTTCTTCTTCATCATCACCTTCCTTTTCTTCTTCTTCTTCTTCTTCTTCTTCTTCTTTCTTCTTCTCCTTCTTCTTCTTCTTCTACTTCTTCTACCTCCTCCTCTTCTTCTTCCCCTACTTCTTTTTCTTCATTTTCTTCTTTTCTTGTAATTCTTCTTTCTATTCTTCTACCTCTTCTATTTCTTCATCATCATCATCATCTTTCTCTTCTACTTCTTTTTCTTCTTCTTCTTTTATTTCTTATTCTTCATCTTCTTTTTTGTCTTCTTCATCTTCTTCTTCTTCTTCTCATCATCTTTCAACTTCGCCTTGCCCTTCTCCTTCTCCTTATCCTTCTCCATCTGATCTCCTTCTCTTTTTCCTTCTTCTCATTCTCCATCTCCTTCTCCTTCTTCTCCTCCTTTTCTTTGTCTTCCATCTTCTCGTTCTCCTTCTTCTTCTTCTTCATCATCTACTTTTTCTTCTACTTCTTTCTTCATTCTTATGTCTTCTTTTCTCTTTCTTCTTTTATCTTTCTTCTTCCTTTTTTCTTCTTCCTTCATTCTTCCTTCTTCCTTAATCTTTCTTTCATCATCTTTCTTCTTTTTTCTTTTTTCTTTCTTCTTTCTTCTTTATTCTTTCTCTTCTTCTTCCTCTTCCTCTTCTTATTTTTCTCCCTCTTCTTCTTCCTCATCTTCTTCTTCTTCTTTTTTCCTAATCCTTAATCCCCAATCTATGATCTGTAATCCTTAATCAAGAATCCTTGATCCCTAATCCCTTATCTTTAATCCTTAATCTTTAATTCTTAACCCTTAATCATTAATCCTTAATCATTAAACCATAATATCTAACCTCTTATCTTAATCATAATCCTTTAATCTTTAAGCCATAATCTCTAATGTCTAATACTTATTCCTTAATCCCAAATTCCTAATCACTAATCATAACTCAATAATCCTTATTCTCTAATCCATAATTCCTAATCTTTAATATTTGATATCTTAATCCTTAATTCCTAATCCTTAATAATTAATCCTTTATCATTTATCCCTTCATCCCTAATCCCTAATCCTTAATCCTTAACTCTTATTATTTAATCCCAAATCCCTACTCTCTAATCAATTATCCTTAATCTCGAAACCATAATTATAAATCGCCAATCCATAATCCGTAATCTCTTATCCTAATTTCCTAATCCTTAATGCTTAATTCATAATCCCTCTCTCACTAATCCCTAATCCCTAATACCTAATCTCTAATCCCTAACCCCTCGCTCCTTAATCCAATATCTGTATTCCCTAATCCATAATCAGTCCCCCTTAATCTCTAACTCTAAATCCCTAATCCCTAATCCCTAATCCCTAATCCCAAATCCATCTCTTCTTACTCATCTTCTTCTTCCTCTTCTTTCTCTTCTTCTTCTTCTTCTTCCCCTTCTTCTTCTTCTTCTTTAAACTCTTCTATTTCTACATTATTTTCTTCTTCTTCTTCCTCCTCCTTTTCTTTCTTATCTTCCACTTCTTCTTCGTCTTCTTTTTCTTCTTCTTCTTCTTCTTCTTCGTCTTCCTCTTCTACTTCTTCTTCTTTGCCTTCTTCTTCTCTTATTCTTCTTATTCCTCTTTTTCTTCCACTTCTTCTTCTTCTTCTTCTTCTTTTTCTTTAATTTCTTCTTCATCTTCTTCATCAACATCATCATCATCATCATCATCATCTTCTTCTTCTTCTCCTTCTCCTTCTCCTTTTTCTTCTCCTTCTTCTCCTTTTCTTTCTCTTTCTCCTTCTCCTTATATTTCTACTTATCCTTCTCCTACTCCTTCTCCATCACGTTCTCCTTCTCCATTTCTTTCTCCTTCTCTTTTTGCTTCTCTTTGGCCTTCTTCTCCTCCTTCTCCTCATCCTCCTTCTCCTTCTCCTTCTACTTCTTCTTCTTCATCTTCTTCTTCTTCTCGTTCTTCATCTTCTTCTTCTTCCACTTTTATTTCTTCTTCTTTTTGTTTTTCTTCTTCTCTTTCTCCTTCTTCTCCTTCTTCTTCTTCTTCTTCTTCTATTTCTTCTTCTTCTATTTCTTCTTCTTCTTCTTCTTCTTCTTCTTCTTCTTCTTCTTCTTTTTCTTCCTTTTTCTTCTTATTCTTATTCTTTTCATCATCATCTTCCTCTTCTTCTTCTTCTTCTTCTTTTTCCTCTTCATCTTTCTCTTCTTCTTCTTCTTCAACTATTTCACCTTCTTCTTCTTCTTTGTCTTCTATCTCTCCTCCATCTTCTTCTTCTTCTTCCTCATCATCTTCTTCTTCCTCATCATCATCTTCTTCTTCTTCTTCCTTTTCTTCTACTTTTTCTTTTTCTTTTTCTTCTTCTTCTTCTACTTGTTCTTGTTCTTCATTCTCATTTTCCTCTTCCTCTTCTTCTTCCTTTTCTTTTTCATCTTCCTCATCTTCTTCTCCTTCTTCTTGTTTGTCTTCTTCAACTTCTTCTTCCTCTTACTCTTTTTCTTCCTTTCCATCTTCTTCTTCTTCTTCTTCTTCTTCTTCTTCTTCTCCTTCTACTTGTCCTTGTTCTTCTTCTTCTTCCTCTTCCTCTTCTTCTTCTTCTTCTTCTCCTTCTCCTTCTTCATAATCCTTAATCAATATTCTCTAATTCTTACTACTTAATCCTTTCACCTCTAATCTTTTATCCCTAAATTTGTAGTCCGTAATCCATCCTACTTTAATCACTAAAATTTAATCCCTATTCTCTAATCAATAGACCCTAATCCCTAATGCTTAACACCTAATCCCGAATCCCTAATCCTTAATCAATCCTTAATCCCTAATTTCTAATCTCAAATCTCTAAACCCAAATCTCTAATACTTAATCACTATCCCCCAATCCTTAATCTATAATTTATAATCCTAAATCCATAATCTCTAATCCTTAATCATTAATTACTAATCCTTAAACTCTAATTCCTAATACCTTATCCCTAATTCTTAATCCTAATCTATAATCCATAATGCTTTACCACTAATCTATAATCGTTTATCCCTAATCTTTAATCCCTAATCCTTAATCCTTAAATCTTAATCCCCAATCCATAATCTTTAGGCCCTTATCCTAGTCCAAATTACTTAATCTCTAATCCCTAATCCCTAATCTCTAACATATAATCTTGAATCATGAATCCCTGATCACTAATTTCTAATCCTTAATCTCTAATTCATCCTTATTCCCTAATCCTAATCCTTAATCCTTAATCCCTAATCCTATTATTTATTCCTTAATCCCTAATCTTTAAGTTCTAATCCTTAATCCATAATCAATAATCCCTAATCCATAATAATTAATCCTTAATCTTTAATCTCTAATCTATAATCCTTAATCCCTAACACCAAATCCCATATCTATCCCTCCTTAATCCCTAATCCCTAATCCTTAATCCTTAATCCTTAATCCATCACTTCTTCATCTTTTTCTTCTTCTTCCTTTTCTTCTTGGTCTTCTTCTTCTTATTCCTCCTCTTCCTCTTCTTCTACATCTTCAACATCTTACTCTTCTTCTTCTTCTTCTTCTTCTTCTCCTTCTTCCCCTTCTTTTTTTCTTCTTCTACTTCATCAACATTTTCCTCTTCTTCTTCTTCTTCATGTTCTTCATCATCTTCTTCTTCTTGTACTACTTCTTCCTCCTCTTCTTCTTTTTCTGCATTTTCATCCTTTCTTGTAATTCTTCTTCCTCCTCCTCCTCCTCTTCTTCTTCTTCTTCTTCTTCTAATTCTTCTTCTTCTTCTTCTTCTTCTTCTTCACCTTCTCCTTCTTCTTATCCTCCTCCTTATCTTTCACCTTATCTTTCTAATTCTACTTCTCCTTCTTTTTCTCCTTCTCCATCTCCTTCTCCTTCTTATTCTCCCTTTCCTTCTCCTTCTCTTTAATCCCTAATCATTAATCTATAATTTTAATCTTAAATCACAAATCTCTAATCCCTAATCCTAAATAATTAATTCCTTAATTCTTAATCCCAAATTTCTAATTGATAATCAATAATCTCTTCATATGTAATCCCTAATCCCTATTCCTTAATCCTTTATACATAATCTCTAATCTTTGTTACGTATTCCCTGATCCTTTTGCCCTAATCCCTAATCCCTAAACCTTAATCCTTAAATTCTATCTCCAAAATCCTTAATCCCTCTCTCCTTAATCTTTAATCCACATTCCTTGATACCTAATCCCTAATCCTTCATTCCATAATCCTTAATCCTTAATCCCTAACTATTAATTCGTTATTCATCTCTTCTTTCTCTTCTTCTTCAACTTCTTTTTCTTCTTCCTCTACTTTTTCTTCTTCATCTTCCACTTCTTCTTTCTCATCTTGTTTTTCTTCTTTTGCTTCTTTTCCTTCTCCTTGTCCCTCTTCATCTTCTTCTTCGTCTTGTATTTATTCTTCTACTTCTCCATCTTCTTCTTCTTCTCCTTCTATAGCTTCTTCTTGTTCTTCTCCTTCTTCGTTTATTTCTACTACTTCTTCTTCTTCTTCTTCCACTTTTTCTTCTTCTTTTTCATTCTTTTCTTCTACTTTCACTTCTTCTTCATCCTCTTCTTCTTCTTCTCCATCCTCTTCTTCTACTTTTTCTAGTTCCACTTCTTCTATTAGGACTTTTTCATCTTCCTCTTCTTCTTTTTCCACTTCTTCTTCTTCTTCTTCTTCTTCTTCTTTTTCTTCTACTTCTTTCTCTACCTCTTTCTCTTCTTCTACCTCTACTTATTTGTCATCATCCTCTTCATCTTCTTCTTCTTCTTCTTCTCCTTTTTCTTCTTCTTCTTCTTCCTCTTCCATTTCTTCTTCTTCTTCTTCTTCTTCTTCTTCCCTTTCTTCTTCTTGTTGTTCTTCTCTATTCCATTTTCTCCTTCTATTTCTTCTTCTTCTTCTTATTCTTCTTCTTCCTCTTTATCTTTCTCTTCTTCTTATTATTATTATTTTTATCTTCATCTTCCTCTTTTTCTTCTACTTCTACTTCTTCTTCTTCTACTATTACTACTTCACCTACTTCTTTTTCTTTTTCCTACTCTTCTCCTTCTCCTTTTCCTTCTTCTTCTTCTTCTTCTTCTTCTTCTTCTTCTTCTTCCTCTTCTTCTTCTTCTTCTTCCACTTCTTGTTCTTCTTTTCTTCTTCTTCTTCTTCTTCTTCTTCTTCCTCCTCTTCTCCTTCTTCTTCTTGTTCTTCTCCTCTCCTTCTTCTTCTTCGTCTTCATCTTCTTCTCCTTATTCTTCTTCTTCTTCTTCTTCTTCTTCTCCTTCTTCTCCTTGTTGTTGTTGTTGTTCTTCTTCTTCTTCTTCTTCTTCATCTTCTTCTCCTTCTTTTTATTTGTAATGCTTAATCCATGTTATCTAGTCCAACCTTTGTATCCCTCCTTACCTAATCCATAATACCTAATTTATAATCTTTAATCAATCCCTCTATAATCTTTAATCTCCAATCCTTAATCATTTATACAAATCTTTAATCTATAATCCCTAAACCTTAATCTCTAATCTTTAATCATATATCTCTAATCTCTAAACCATAATGCTTAATCCTTAATCCCTAATCCTTAATCTATAATCCATGATCCCTCATCCCTACTTTCTAATCTCTTATCCTAATCCTTAATCCGTAATCCATAATCTTTAATCTTTAATCCCAAATCACTAATCGCTAATCCTTAATCCTAATCTTAATCGCCTAACCTCTATTCCATAGTCTCTAATCCCTAATCTCTAATACTTAAACCTAATCTTTATTTCTAATCGATAATGCTAAATACTAAATCCCTATTACTTAATCCTTAGTAATGAATCTTTTAATTCTTAATCCCTAATCCCTAATCATTAATCTTTTTATCTCTAATACTTAATCCTTAATCCCTATTACTTATTCATTAATCCTTACTACTTAATATGTAATCCATAATCCCTAATCTTTAATCCTTAATTGATAATCCTTAAACCTTAATCTTCAATCACAAATCCTTAATCCCATACACATAATCCTAAATCCCTTTCTCTTTAATCCCTAATCTTTAATCCTTAATCCATCTCTTCTTTCTCTTTTTCTTCTTCTTCCTCCTCTTCTTTTTCTTCCTTTTCTTCTTGTTCTTCTTCCTCTTCTTCTTCTTCTTCCTCATCTTCTTCTTCTTCCTCATCTTCTTCATCTTACTCTTCTTCTTCTTCTTCTTGTTCTTATTCTTCTTTCTCTTCTACTTCTTCTTTTTCTTCCTCTTCTTCATCATCATCATCTTCCCTTCTTCTTCTTCTACTTCTTCTCCTTCTTCTTCCTGTTCTTCCTCTTCTACTTCTTTTACCTCCTCTTCTTTTTCTCCTTCTTTTCCATATTTTCCTCTTTTCTTGTAATTCTTCTTTCTCTTCTTCTTCCACTTCTACTTCTTCTTCGTCTTCTTTTTCATCTTCTTTTACATCTTGTTCTTATTCCTCTTCTTTTATTTCTTGTTCTTATTCTTTTTCTTTGTCGTTTTTTTTCTTCTTCTTCTTCTCCTTTTCTGCTTCTCCTTCACTTTCTACCTCTCCTTCTCCTTCTCCTTCTTCTCAGTATCTTTCAACTTCTCCTTCCCTTTCTCCTTCTCCTTCTCCTTCTCCTTATCACTCCCTATCTCTTTTTTCCTTCTCTTTCTTATTCTTTGCCTCCTCCTTCTCCTCCTCCTTCTCTTTCTCCTCCTCTTTCTCCTTCTCCTTCTTCTTCTTCTTCTCCTTTTTCTTCTACTTATTTCTCCTTTCTTATTTCTTCTTTCTTCTTGCTTCTTTCATCTTTCTTCTTCCATCTTGCTTATTCTTTCTTTCTTCATCTTTCTTCTTTATTCTTTCGTCTTTCATCTTTATTCTTCGTCTTCTTCTTCTACATCCACTTCTTCTTCTTATTTTTCCACTTTTTCTTCCTCGTCTTCTTCTTCTTCTTTTTGCTTAATCTCTAATACCTAATCTATGATCCATAATCCTTAATCCCTAATGCCTAATGTTTAATCCCTATTCTCTAATCCTTAATCTTTAATCCCTAACTCTTAATCACTAATCCTTAATCACTAATCCCTAACATCTAACCCCTTATCTTAATACTAATCCCATATCTCTAAGCCTTAATCTCTAATCTCTAATACCTATTCCTTAATCCAAAATTCCTAATCACCAATCTGTAATCAATAATCCCTATTATCTAATCCATAATCCCTGATCTTAAATCCCTAATCTTTAATAATTAATCCCTTAATCCTTAATCTGTAATCCCTTATCCTTAATAATTAATCCCTTCATCTTTGATCACAAATCCTAAACCTTTACTCCTTAATTCCTATTACTTATTCCCTAATTCCTACTCTATAATCTATTATCCTTAATCCATAAATCATAATCATAAATTGCTAATCCATAATCCTAATCTTTTAATCCTAATCCTTAATCCCTAATCCTTAATCCTTAATACCTAATGCCTAATCTCTCTCTCCCTAATCACTAATCTCTAATCTCTAATCCCTAATCCTTCACACCTAACCTCTAATCCAAAATCCATCCCTCTTTAATCTATAATTTTTGTTCCCTAATCCCTAATCACTCTCTTCTTAATCCCTAATCTCTAAACCCTAATCCTTAATCCCAAATCCATCTCTTCTTCCTCTTCTTCTTCTTGTCCTTCGTCTTCTTCTTCCTCTTCTTCTTCTTCTTCCTCTTCATCTTCTTCTTCTTCTTATTTATTCTCTTTTCCTTCTTCTTCTTCTTCTTCTTCTTCTTCTTCTTCTTGTCCCTATTCTTCTTCTTTTTCTTCTTCTTCTTCCCCTTCTCCTTCTTCTACTCTTATTCTTCTTATTCCTCTTCTTCTTCTTCGACTTCTTCTTGTTCTTCTTCTTCTCCTTTTATTTATTCTTTTTCTTCTTCCTCTTCTTCCTCTTCTTCTTCTTCTTCTTCGTCTTCTTCTCCTCCTTCTTCTTCTGCTTCTCCTTCTCTTTTTCTTTCTCCTTCTCCTTCTCTTTCTCCTTCTGCTTCACCTACTCCTAATCCTCCTCCATCTCATTCTCAATTTCCTTCTGCTTCTCCTTCTCTTTCACCTTCTCCTTCTCTTTCTCCTCCTCTTCCTTCTCCTCGTCCTCCTTCTCCTTCCTCTTCTTCTTCTTCATCTTCTTCTTCTTCTTTCTCTTTTATTTCTTCTTCTACTTCTTCTCTTTCTCCTTCTTCTTCTTATTCTTCTTGTTCTTCTTCTATTTCATCTTCTTCTTTTACTTCTTCTACTTCTTGCTCTTCTTCTTCTTCATTTTTTCCCTATTCTTCTTATTCTTCTTCTTTTCTTCTTCATCATCATCTTCTTCTTCTTCTTCTTCTTCTTCTTTTTCCTCTTCATCTTCCTCTTCTTCTTCTTCTTCTTCTTCTACTTTCTTTTCTCCTTCTCTTTCTTCTTCTTCTTCTTCTTCTTCTTCTTCTTCCCCATCTTCTTCTTCTTCTACTTCTTCCTCTTCTTCTTTTTCTTTTTCTTCTTCTTCTACTTCTTCTTCCTCTTCTTCTTCCACTTCTTCTTCCTCTACTTCTTAATCTTCCTCTTCTTCTTCTTCTCCTTGTTCTTCTTCTTCTTCTTCTTCTTCTTCTTATACCTCTTCTTCTTCTTCTTCTTCTTACTAATCATTAGTCCATATTCCCTAATCCCTGCTCCTTAATCATTCTCTCTCTAATTTCTTATCCTTATATTTGTTATCCTTAATCCATCCCTCTTTAATCATTAATCTATAATCCCTGTTCCTTAATCCCTAATCCCTAATCCCTAATCCCTAATCCCTTGCCCCTAATCAAAAATCTATCCTTAATCCATAATCTCTAATCCTTAATCCCTAAATTTCTAATTCCTAATCTCTAATCTCAAATCGTTAAATCTTAATCTCTAATACCTAATCCCTAACCCCTAATCCCTAATCTATTATTCATTTTCCCAAACCCCAAATCCTGAATATCTAATCCCTAATCCTCAATCTCTAATCCTTAAACCCTAATCTTGATTACCTTATCCCTAATCCTTCATCCTTAATCTATAACCCATAATCCCAAATCCTTAATATATAATCTTTTATCCTTATCCTTAATGCCTAATCCCTAATCCTTAGTTCGTAGTCTCTAATCAATAATTCTTAAGTCTTAATCCTAATTACTTTATCTCTAATCTCTAGTCTCTAATCTAATCTATAATCCTGAAACACTGATCCATACCTCTATTGTCAAATCTATAATCCCAAATTGTGAATCCCCAATCCAAAATCCTTTGTAATTAACCCATAAATCCTTGATCCCTAATCTCTAATTATTAATCCCTTCATCCTTATTCCTTAATCTTAATGTCTAATTCTTATTACTTATTCCTTAATCCCTAATCCTTAATCTTTAAATTATAATCCCTAATCCATAATTGATAATCCCTAATCTTTAATCATTAATCTGTAATCCTTAATCCATAATCCTTAACACCTAATCAAACATCTAACCTTTCTTAATCCTTAATCCCTAATCCATCACTTCTTCTACTTCTTCATCTTCTTCTTCCTCTTCTTCTTCTTCTTCTTTCTCATCTACTTATTATTCATCTTCTACGTCTTCCACATGTTACTCTTCTTCTTCTATTCCTTCTTCATATTCGTCTTCTTCTTCCCCTTCTTTTTTTCACTTCTTCTTCCTCTTCTTCATCTTCCTCTTGTTCTTCTTCTTCCTCATCTTCTTCTACTTTTTATACTACTTCATCCTCCACCTCTTCTTCTTCTTCTTTTTCTTATAATTCTTCTTCCTCTTCTTCTTCCACTTCTACTTATTCTTTTTCTTCTTCTTCTTCTTCTTCTCCTTCTCCTTCTTCTTATCCTTCTCATTCTCCTTATCCTTCACCTTCTACTTCTGCTTCTCCTTCCCTTTCTTCTTCTCCTTCTTCATCTGCTACGCTTTCTCCTTCTTCTTCTCATTCTCCCTCTCTTTCTCCTCTTTAATCCCTAATCACTAATCTATTTTTAATCTCCAATCCTTATCTTTAATCCCTAACCTCTTATCCCTATTCTCTTATCTATAATCCATAAACCCTAATCCCTAATCTCTAATCTCTAATTACTAATCCTTGATCCTTAATCACTAATCCCAAATCCTTAAATATTGATCACTAATCTCTAATAATAATCCTAACACCATTATCTCTAATCCCTACTCGATAATCTCAAAATCCTAAATTTTGCATAACTAATCTCTAATCCCTAATCCCTAATCACTATTCTCTATATCTTAAACCCTAATACCAAATCTTAAATCACTAATCTTTAATCCTTAATCCTTAATAATTAATCTCTTAATTCTTAATCCTTAAGCTCTATTCAATAAACATTAATCTCTTCATCTATAATCCTTAATCATAATCCTTAATCCCTTATCCATAATTGCTGATCTCTATTACTTATTCCCAAATCCTTTTGCCCTAATCACCAATCCCTAATCTTTAAACCTTTATCCTTAATTTTTAACTCCAAAATCTCTAGCCTTTGTCTCCTGAATCTTTCATCTACGTTCTCTGATATCTAATACGTAATCCTTCATTCCATAATCCCTAATCATAATCCTTAATCACAAACACCATAATTCCTAATCCATCACTTCTTCCAATTCTTTTACTTCTTCATCTTCTTCCCCTTCTTCTTCTCCTTCATCTTCTTCCTCTTCTTCTTCTCCTTCATCCACTTCTTCTTCCTCCTTATTTACTTTTTCTTCATCTTCTTCTTCTTCTTCTTCTCATTCTTCCTCCTCTTCTTCTTCATCTTTATTTCTTCTTCTTCTTCTTCTTCTTCTCCTACTTCTTCTTGTTCTTGTTCTTCTTCTTTTTTTTTTGCTTCATCTTCTTCTTCATCTTCTTCACCTTTTTCTTCTTATCTTCTTCTTGTCCTTCTTCCTTATCTTCTTCATCTTCCTCTTCTTCTTCCTTTTCTTCCTCTTCTTCTTCTATCCAATTCTTCTTCTTCTTCCTCATTTTCTTTTTTTGCTTCTTCTTCTTCTTCTTCTCCTTCTTCTTCATCTTTTATTTCTTCTTCTTCCTCTTCTCCTTCTACTACTTCTTGTTCTTCTTCCTATTCTTCTATGTTTGCTTCTTCTTCTTCTTCTTTATCTTTTTCTTCCTCTCTTCTTCTTGTCCTTCTTTCTTTTCTTCTTCATCTTCCTCTTCTTCTTCTCCTTCTACTTCTTCTTCTTCAACTACTTCACCTTCTTCTTCTACTTCTCCTTCTTCTTACTCTTCCCCTTCTCCTTCTTCTTCTTCTTCTTCTTCTTCCTCTTCATCTTCTTCTTCTTCTTCCTCCTCTTATTCTCCTTTTTCTTCTTCTTCTTCTTCTTCTTCTTCTTCTTCTTCCTCTTCTTCTACTTCTTCTTCTTCATCATTTTCTTCTTCTTTATCTTCATCCCCTTCTTTTTCATCTACCTCTTCTTTGTCTTCTTCTTCATCTTCTTCCTCTTCTTACTCCTATTCTACCTTTTCATCTTCTTCTTATTCTTCTTCTTCTTCTTCTTCTTTCTCTTCTTCTTCATAATTTTTAATCCGTATTCCCTAATCTTTACTCCTTAATCCTTCCCTCCCTTATCTCTTATCCCTAAATTTGTACTCCTTAATCCATCCCTCTTTAATCATTAATTGCTAATCCTTATTTTTTAATCCTTAATCCTAAATCCCTAATTAATCGTAAATCCATAATCTCTAATCTTTAATCATTAATCTCTAATCCCTAATCTTTAATCCCTAAAACTTAATCTCTATTACCTAATCCTTAATCTCTAATCCTTAATCTATAATTCATAATCCCAAATTCCTAATCTCTAATCCCTGATACCTTATCACTAATCCCTAATACCTGATCCCTAATCCCTAATCTATACTAAATAATCCCTGATCACTATTCTATAATCCTTTATCACTAATCGTTAATCCTTAATCATAGTCTTAAATAATTAATCTCTAATCCCTAATCCCTTATCTCTAATCTATAATCCTAAATCACTAATCTCTAATCCTTAATCCCTAAACTCTATTCTCGATTCCATAATCCCAATTCCTAATTCTCTAATCTCCAATCATTTGTAGTTAATCCCTTAATCCTTAATCCTTAACCTCTAATCATTATTCCTTGCATCTCTAATCCTTAACCTTAATCCCTGATCTGTAATCCTTATTACTTATTCCTTAATCTCTAATCTTTAATCTCTAATCCCTAATTGATAATACCTAATTCTTAATATTTAATCCCTAATATATAATCCTTAATCCTTAATCCATAACACCTAAGTTTATATTCGTCCCTCCTTAATTCCTAATCCTTAAGCACTAACCCCAAATCATTATTCCCTAATCCATCTCTTCTTCCTCTTCTTCGTTTTCTTCTTCCTCTTCTTCTTTTACTTCTTTCTCTTCTTCTTCTTCTTCTTAAACATCTTCTTTTTCCTCATCTTTCTCTTCTTTTTCTTTTTCTTCTTCTTATTCTTCTTCTTCTTCCTCTTCTTCTTCTCCTTCTTCTTCCTCCTCTTCTTCATCATCACCTTCTTCATCAACTTCTTCTTTTACTTCTTTTACTTGTTCTCCTTCTTCTCTTTGTCTTTCTCTTCTTCTTCTTCTTCTTTTCTTGTTCTTCTTATTTATCTGCTTCTTCCTCTTCTTCCTCTTCTTCTTCTTCTTCTATTTCTTTTTCTTCTTCTTCTTCTTTAGTTTCTCCTTCTTCTTCTCATTCTACTTCTCTTTGTCCTCCTCCTTCTCCTTCTCCTTTTCCTTTTCCAACTCCTCCTTCTCCTTCTCCTTCTTCATCTCCTTCCCCTTCTCCTACTCCTTCTCTTCCTCCTTCATCTCTTCATCCTCCTTCTCTTTCTTCTTCTTCTACTTCTTCTTCTTTCTTCATTCTTCTTTCTTCTTTCTCCTTCCCTTTTCCTTCTTCATTCGTCCTTCTTCCATCTTCCTCCTTCCTTCTTTTTCTTCCTTCTTCCTTCTTCTTTATTCTTCCTCTTCTTCTTTCACTTCCTATTCTTCTTCTCTTCCTTCTTCCTCTTCTTTTCCCTCCACTTCTTTTTCTTCTTTCTTCCTTCTTCTTTCTATCTTCTTTCTTCTTCCTTCTTCCTTCTCCCTAATCCTTAATCCCTAATCCCTACTCCTTAATCCCTAATCACTAATCTAACCCTAATCTCTAATCCTTCATCTTTAATCCCTAACCATTAATCCTAAATCTCTAATCCATAAAGTCTAATCTATAATACCTATTCCCTAATCCATAATCACTAATCAATAATCTATAATACTTAATCTTTAATCTCTAATTCCTAATCCCTAAACCTTAATCACTAAAAAAATCCTTAATCCCTAATCTCTAGAGTCTAATGCAAATCCTAATACCTTTATCTCTAATACCTAATCCCTAATCTCAAGCCATTAATCTTACATCCTTAATCTCTAATCTCTAATCGCTATTCTCTAAACCTTAACCCCTTATGCCTAATCCTAAATCATTAATCTTTAATCCCAAATACTTAAAAATTAATACATTAATTATTAAACCTTAATATCTAATCTTTAATAATTTTATCAGTAGTCCCTAATCCCTAATCTTTAATCCTTAATCCTTAATCCTTAATTCTTATTGCTTATTCCCTAATCCCTACTTTATAATCCCTAATCTCTAATCCTTAAACCTTAATCTATAATTACTAACTCCCAAATCTCTAATCTCTCAATCACTAATCTTTAATTTATATTTTTTAACACCTAATTCCTAACCCTTCATTCTTTAATCATTAATCCCTAATCACTAACCATTTATCCATAATCTGTCTCATATTTTTCTCTTCTTCTACTTCTTTTTCTTCTTCCTTTTCTTCCACTTCTTCTTCCTCTTCTTCTTCTTCTTCTTCCTCATCTTTGTATTATTCTTCTTCTTCTTCAACATCTTCTTCTTCTTCTTCTTCTTCTTCCTCTTCTTCTTCTTTTGTTCTTCCTCCTCTAATTCATCTTCTTCTTCTTCTTCTTCTAATTCTTCTTCTAATTCTTCTTCTACGTCTTCTTCTTCTTCCTCTTCTTCTTTTTCCTCTTCTTCTTCTTCATCTTCGTCTGCTTCTTCCTCTACTTCTTCCTTTATTCTTCTTCTTCTTCTTCTTCTTCTTATTCTACTTCTTCTTCTCCTTCTCTTTCTCCTGCTTCTTCTCCTTCTCCTTCTTCTTCTTCTTCTTGCTCATCTATCTCTTCTTCTTCTCTTCTTCTTCTTCTTCTTCTTCATATTCTTCTTCCTTTATTCTTCCTCATCTTCTTGTTCTTCTTCTTCTTCTTCTCCTTCTCCTTCTCTTTCTCCTTCTTTTTCTTCTCCTTCTTCTTCCTCTTCTTCTTCTTGCTTATCTATCTCTTCTTCTTCTCTTCTTCTTCTTCTTCTTCATCTTCTCTTTGTTCTTCTTTTCTTCTTGTTACTCTTCATTTTCTTTTTCATCTTCCTCTTTTTATTCTTCTTCTTCCTCTTCTTCTTGAACCTCTTCTTTTTCTTCTTCTTTTTCTTCTTCTTCTTCTTCTTCTTCTTTTTCTTCCTCCACCTTTTCTTCTTCTTCTTCTTCTTTCTCTTCTTCTTCACCTTCCTCTTCTTCTTCTTCTTATTCTTTTACTTCCTTTTTGCCTTCTTCTTCTCCTTCTTCGTCCTCTTCTTCTTCTTTTTCTACTCGTCCTTTTAATTCTTCTTCTTCTTCTTCTTCTTCTTCTTCGTCTCCTTCTCCTTCTTCTTCATAATTTCTAATCCCCATTCCCAAATTTTTATTCCTTAATCCCTCCCTACCTAATCTCTTATCTCTAAATTTGTAATCCTTAATCCAGCACTCCCAAATCATTAAGCCCTTTTTCCTAATCCTTAGTCCTTAATCCCTAATCCTTTATCCCTAATCAATTCTTAATCCATAAATATTAATCCTTAATCCTTAATCTCTAATCCCTCAAACCTAATCTCTAATACCTAATCCTTACTTTATAATTCATAATCACAAATCTCGAATCTCTAATCCCTAATCCCTAATTACTAATCCTTACCCTAATCCTTAATACTTGATCCCTAATCCATAATCCCTACAATATAATCTATAATCCTTAGTCTTTAATCTCTAATCCTTAAACTCTAATCCCTAATCCTTAATCTCCAATCCCTAATCCCTAAACCTCTTCCTAATTGCTTTACCACTAATCTCTAATCCCTAATCTTTAATCGATAATCCTAAATCCCTAGTTTCTAATCATTAATCCCTAATCCAAAACCCTAATCCCTATTCTTGTATCTATAATCCCAAATCCTAAATCCCTAATCCCTAATCCCCAATCCATAATAATTAATTCTTTAATCCTAAATCCTTAATCATTATCCCTTCATCTCAAATAATTTATCGAATCTCTAATCCCTAATCCTTATTACTTATTCATTAATCCCTACTCCTTGAACAATAATCCTAAATCCCTTAACCCTAATTGATAATCCTCAGTCCTTAATGTTTATTTCCTAATCTATACCCCCTAATATTTAATCCTTAACACTTAATCTTTTATCCCTGTCTCCTTAATCCATACTCCATAATCCCTAACCCTTAATTCGTAATCTCTTGTCCACCTCTTCTTCCACTTCTTATTCTTCTTCCTCTTCTTCTTCTTCTTCTTCCTCCTCTTCTTCTACTTTTTTTCTTCCTCATCTTCTTGTTCTTCTTCATCCTTATCTTCCACATTTTACTCTTCTTCGTCTTCTTCTTCTTCTCTCTCTTTTCCTTCTTCTTCTTCTCCTTCTTTCTCTACTTCGTTTTCTTCTTGTTCTTGTTCTTCTTCTTCATCTTCCTCTTCCTCTTCTTTCTCTCCTTCTACTACTACTACTATTACTAATACTATTTCTTCGTCCTCTTCTTTTTCTTCTTCCCCTTCTTCTTTTTCTTCATTGTCTTCTTTTCTTGAAATTCTTCTTCCTCTTCTTCTCTTGGCTCTACTTCTTCTTCTTCTATTGCTTCTTTTTCTTTTTCTTCTTCCTCTACTTCTCCTTCATCTTCTCCTTCTCCTTCTCCTTATCTTTCACTTTCTCCTTCTCCTTCTCCTTCTCATTCTCCATCTCCTTCTCTTTCTCCTTCTCCTTCTCTTTCTCATTCTCCTCCTCTATGTCCTCCTTCTCCTTCTTCTCCTTCTTCTTCTTATTCTTCTTCTTGTTCTTCTTCTTCTTCTTCAACTTCTTCTTCTTCTTCTATTTCTTTCTTTTTTTCTTATTTTTGCTTTGTTCTTTCTCCTTTCTTTTTTCTTCTTCCTTCTACCTTCTTCCTTCCTCCTTCCTTCTGCATTCTTCAAAATTCTTTCTCCTTTCTTTGTTCTTTCATCTTTCCTCGTTCTTCTTTATTCTTTGTCTTCCTCTACTTTTTGTTATTCTTTTTCTTCTTCTTCTTCTTCTTTCGTTTCTTCGTCCCCATCTTCATCTTCTTCCTTTTTTCTAATCTCTTGTCCATAATCCCTACTCCGTACTCTTGAATCCTTAATCTCTAATCTCTAATCATTAATCACTAATCCTTAATTCCTAATACCTAATCTCTGATCCCTAATGCTAATCCTAATCCCTTAATCTCTAACCTTTAATCTATAATCTCTAATAACAAATCCTTAATCTCAAATTCCTAATCACTAATCTCTAATCCATAATCCTTATTCCCTAATCTAAAAAACCAAATCTTAAAACCTAATCTTTTATATTTAATCCCTTAATCCTTAATCCATAATCTATAATCCTTAATCATTAATCCCTAATTCTTATTACTTATTCCTTAATCCTAACTCATTAATCAATAATCCTTAATCTCTGAACCCCAATCTCAAATTGCTAATCCATAATCCCTAAACTCTTATCCATAATTCCTAATCCCTAATCCCTAATATCTAATGCCATATCTCTCCCTCCTTATCCTTAATCCCTAAGACCTAATCTCTAAAACCTATTCCCTCCCTCTATAATCCATAATCTATAATCCCTAATCCTTAATCTGTAATCGTTCTCTCATTAATCTCTAAATCTTAATACCTAACCCTTAATACCTAATCTAGAATCCATCTCTATTTGCTCTTTTCTTCTTCTTGTTGTTGTTTTTCTTCTTCTTCTTCCTTTTCTTCTTCATTCCCTTCCTTTTCTTCTTCTTCCATATTTTGTTCTTCTTCTTCTTCTTCTTCTAATTCTTTCTCATCTTCCTCTTCTTCTTCTTCTTCCTCTACTTCTTCATCTTCTGCTTCTTTTTCCTCTTCTTTTTTTTTTCTTCTTCTTCTTCCATCCTTTTACTCTCTATCTTTATCTTCCTCCTCTTCTTCTTCTTCTTCCTCTTTTTCTTGCACCTTTTCTTCTTCTTCTTTCCTCCTTTCTTTGTTCTTCTTTTTCTTCTTTCTTCCTTCTTTCTTTCTTCTTTCTTCTTCCTAACTCCTACCATCTCCATAATCCCTAATCCTTAATGCCTTATCACTAATCCATCCCTCATCACTAATCCATTATTTTCAATCCCTAACGTCTTATCCCTAATCTCTAACTCCATAAACTCATATCTCTAATACTAAATCCCTAATTAATCCATAATCCCTAATCTCTAATCTCTAACCTTTAATCCCTAATCCCTAATCCCTAATCCCTAATCCTTAATCATTAATCAAACTAATGCTAATCCAAATGCTTTTTTCTCAAATACCTAATCTCTAATATCTAATCTTAAATCTAGCCCTTAATATCTAACCTCTAATCTCTAATCTCTAATCTCAATTCTCTAAACCCTAATCTCTAATCCTAAATCACAAATATTTAATCCCTAGTCCCTAGTAATTAATCTTGTAATTCTTAATCCTTAATCTCTAATCCATAATCTTTAAGCTCTTCATCAAAAAAACTTAATTCCATTCCTTAATTCTTAATCTATAATACTTATTAGTTATTACCAAATCTATAATCCCTACTCCCTAATCCCTAATCCTTAATCCATAAATCTTAATCCTTAATTCCTTACTCCTAAATCCCAAATCCCTAATTCTTAATCCCTTTCTCCTGAGTCTTTAATCTATATTCCTAAATACCTAATCTCTAATCCTGTATTCCTCAATCCTTAATACTTAATCCCTAATCTCTAATCCCAAACCCTTGATCCCCAGTCTATCTCTTCTTCCTCTTATTCTACTTCTTCTTCTTCTTCTTACTCATCTTCTACTTCTTCTTCCTCTCCTTTTTCCTTATCTTTATCTTTTTTTCTTCCTTTTCTTCCTCATCTTCCTAAAATCTATAATCCATAATCCCATATCCCTAATCCTTAATAATTAATATCTAATCCCTAATCCTTAATCCTTAATTACTAATCCATAATCATTAATCCTACTTATAATCAATTAATCTTTGAGCTCTAATCCCTCATCTGTAATCCCCTAACTTTAAATCCTTAATCCTTAATCACTAACCTTTAATCCTTAATCCTAAATCCCTATTCTTAAATTTGTAATGTGGAATCCCAAATCCCTAATCTGCAAAATTAAAGATTGGTTTGTTAATCCTTAATCCCTAATCCCAAATCATTAATCCCTTCATCATTAATCCATAATTTCTAATCTATAATCCCTAACCTCATTACTTATTACTTAATCCTTACTCTTTAATCCCTAATCCTTAGTCCATAAACCGTAATTTCTAATTGTCAATCTATAATCTCTAATCCCTAATCCTTAATCCCAAACACTTAATTTCAAATCCATCTCCTATTTAATCCCTAATCCCTAACCACTAACACCTAATCCATCTCATTTTATTATTCTTCTTCAACTTCTTCTTCTTCTTCTTCTTCATGTTCCACTTCTTCTATCATTTTCTTCTTCTAATTCTACTTCTTCTTCTTCTACATCTTCCTCTTCCTTTTCTTCTTCTGCCCCATCTTTTTCTTCTTATTCTCTTACTTTGCATGTTCTTCTTCTACCTCTTCTTCTTATACTTCTATTTCTTCCTCCACATCATCATCTTCTTGTTCTTCTTCTCCATCTCCCTCCTGTTCTCTTTCTTCTTCTTCTTATCTTTCTCCTTCTCCTTCTCCTTCTCCTTCTCCTTCCACATCTCCTTCTACACCTCCTTCTCCTTCTTGTTCACCTTCTTCTTCTCTTCCTCCTTTTCCATGTCATCCTTCTACTTTCCTTCTTCTTCTTCTTCTTCTTCTTCTTTATTCTACTTTCTTGTTTCTTGTTTCTTCATTCTTCTTCCTTCCTACATCTTCCTTGCTCCTTCCTTTTTCCTTCTTTCGTCTTCTTTCTTCTATATTTTTTCTCTTTTTCTTCCTCCTCTTCTTCTTCTTCCTTCTAACTTCTTCCTTCTTCCTTCTCCAATCTAACTTCTTCCTCCTTCCTTCTTCCTTCTTTCTTCCTTCTTCTTCTTCCTTCTTCCTTCTCCCTATTCAGTAATCCCTATTCCCTAATCCTTAATCCTTAATCTCTAATCCATCTTTAATCCCTAATCTCTAAAGCCTAATCCTTAATACCTAATTCTTAATCTTCAATCCCAATTCTATAACCCTTAATCTCTAATATCTAGTACTTAACCCTTAATCCCTAATCCTGAATCACTAATCCTTAATCTTACATCCTAACCTCTAATCTCTAATCTTTAATATGTAATCCTCAATCCCTAATTACAAATCTCTAATCCCTAATTCTTAATCCTTTTTTCCTTATCTATAATCCCTAATCTATAAAAATTAATCCTGTAATTCTTAATCCTATATCCCTAACAATTAATCCCTTCAACTTAAACCTTAGTCCCTAATCCTTAATCATAAATCTTTAATCCCTATTACTTATTCTCTAATGCCTACAATGTAATCCATAATCCTAAACTCTAATCCCTAATTGCTAATCTATAACCTCCAATCCCAAATCTCTACTGTCGAATACCTAACCCCTCCCTCTTAATCCCTAACCACTAAACCCAAATACCTCTCTAATCTATAATCCCTCTCTCCTTAATCTATAACTTATATTCCTTAATCTCTAATCCCTCCCTCTTTTATCCCTAATCTCTAATCCCTAACCCCTAATCCCTTATCCATCTCTTCAACCTCTTCTTCTTCTTCTTCCACTTGTTCTTCCTCTTCTTCTTCTTCTTATTCAACTTCTTCCTCTTCTTCTTATTCATCATTTTCTCCTACTTCTTCATCCTCTTCTTCCTTATCTTACTCTTCATCTTCTCCTTCTACTTCTTTTTCTTACTCTTCATCTTCTTTATCTTCTTCCTTTTTTTCTTCTTTATCTTCTTCTTCTTCTTCTTCTTCTTCTTCTTCTTCTTCGTCTTCTTCAACTTCAACTTCTTCTTCTTATTTCTCCTCTTCTTCTTCTTGCTCTTCTTGTTCCTTTTCTTCTCCATCTTCTTCTCTTCTTTTTCTTCTTATTCATCTTCTTCTACCTTTTATTATTCTTCTTCATCTTTTATTTTCTTCTTCTTCTTCTTCTTCTTCTTCTTATACTTCTTCTTCTTTTTCTTTTTCTTCTTCTTCTCCTTCTCCAAGCCTTTCTCTCTCTTCTTCTCCATCTCATTCTATTTCTCTATCTCCTACTCCTTCCCCTTCTTCTTCTCCTTCTCCATCTCCTTCACCTTCCCTTCTGTTATCCTGCTCCTTCACCTCTCCTCTTTCATATCCTTATTCTCCTCTTTTTCTTACTCCATCTTCTTCTTCTACTTCTTCTTCCTTCTTTCCTCTTTCCTCTTTCTTCATTCTTCTTTCTACTTTCTTATTTTTCTTCATTCTTCCTTCTTCCTTCCTTATTCCATCCAACTTCCTTCTTCCTTCTTTTTCTACTTCCTCTCCCTCTTCTTTTTCTTCCTCTTCTTCCTCGTCTTCTTCTTCTTCCTCCTCATTTCTTCTTCTTCATCTTCTTCTTCTACTTCCTTATCTTTCTCTTATTCTTCTTCTCCTTCTTCTTCTTCTTCTTCTTCTTCTTCCTCTTCTTCTTCTTCCTCTACCTCCTCTTCTTCTTCTCCTTCTTTTTTTCTTATTCTTCATATTCTTCTTCTTTTTCCTCTTCCACTTCTTCTTCTTCAGCTTATCCTTCTTCTTGTCCTTCTCTTTCTTATTGTCATTCTCCATCTCCTTCTCTTCTCCTTCTCCTTCTCCTTCTCCTACTCCTCTTTCTCCTTCTCCTTCTCTATCTCCTTCTATGTCTCCTTCTCCTCCTCCTCCTTCTCCTTATCTTACTTCCCTTTCTCCTTCACTTTGTTCTTCTTCTTCTTCTTCTTCCTTCTTTGTTCTTTCTTCTCCCTTCTTCCTTCTTCCTTCCTCCTTCCTTCTTTCATCATCCTTTTTCATTTCTTTTACCTTCTTCCTTCTTTCATCTTCTTTATTCTTCCTCTTCTTCTTCCTTCATTCATCTTCCTTTTTCTTTCTTCCTTCTTCCTTTTCCCTAATCTTTAATACCAAATCCTTAATCTCTATCTCCTAATCAATCCCTAATTTCTAATCCTTAATCTTTAGATCCTATCCTCTAATCTCTAAACATTAATCCCTAATACCAAATCCCTAATCTCTTATCTATAATCCATAATTCATAATCCATAATCTATAAACCCTAATACCTAATCCTTAATCACAAATCCCTAATAATTAATCCCTAATCTCTAATGCTAATCCAAATCCATTAGTCCTTAATCCTTAATCTCTAACATTAAATCCTACATCCTACATCCCTAATCACAAATCTCTAATCCTTATTGCGTAATCCCTATGCCTTTATGCCTAATCCTTAATTTTTAAGCCTAAATTCCTAATCTGTAATAATTAATCCCTTAATTCGTAATACCTAATCTCTCATTCCAAATATATAATCCTTTCATCTGTAATCCTCAATCTCTAATATCTAACTTTAATCTACATTCAATAATCCCTAATTTTTTACTTATTCCTTTATTCTTACTCTCTAATCCTAATTTCCTAATCTCTAAACTTGAATCCTTTATTACTAACTCCCAAATCCATAATCCTTAACCCCTAATAAGTCTTTCCCAAATCTTTAATACGTATTCCTTGTTACCTAATCTCTAATCCATCATTCCTTAATCCTTAATCCACATTCCATAACCGCTAATCCTTAATCCTTAATCCATCTTTTCTTCCTCTTCCTCTTCTTTTTCTTATTCTTCGTCTACTTCTCCTTCTTTCTCATTTTCTTCTTCTTCTTCTTTAGCCTATTCTTCCACATCTTCGTCATCTTATTCTTCTTCTTCCTCATCCTCTTCTTCTTTCATTCTTCTTCTTTTTCTTATTCTTCATCATCCTCCTCTTCTTCTGCTCCTTCTACTTCTTCTTCTTCCTCATCTTCTTCATCCTCTTCTTCTTCTTCTTCCTCTTCTTTTCCTTCCTCTTCTTTTCTTATTTTTCTTATTCTTCCTCTTCTTCTTTTTCTTCTCCTCCTCCTCATCCTCATTGTCCTTTTTTTTTTCTTCTTTTTCTTCTTCTTCATCTTATTATTATTCTTCTTCTCCTTCTCCTTCTCCTTCTCCTTCTCCTTCTCCTTCTCCTTCTCTTTCTCCTTCTCCTCCTTCTCCTCCTTCTCTTTCTCTCTCTTCTTCTCCTTCGTTATCTTCTTCTGCTTCTTCTTTCTTTCTTCTTTCTTCTTCCTTTTTCCTCCTTCCATCATCTTTCCTCCTTCCATCTTCTTTCTTCCTTCTTTCTTCCTTCTTCCTTCTTCTTTATCCTTCCTCTTCTTCTTCCTTTCTTTCTTCTTCTTCCACCTCTACTTCTTCTTTCTTTCTTCTTCTTTCTTCTTTCTTCTTTCTTCTTTCATTTGTCATTCTTCTCGCTAATCCCTAATCATTAATCCCTAATCCTTAATCCTTAATCCTTAATAAAAAAAATATATCCCTAATCTCTAACCCTTAATCCTGAATTCCTATCCTCTAATCCCTAATCTTTGATCCCTAAACACCCTAATGCCAATTCACTAATTGCTCATCCTTAATCCTAAATCCATATTATTATTCCTTAATTCCTTCTCTCTAATCCATAATCCCTAATCTCTAAATTATAATCCCAAAGTGTTAACTCGTAAATCCTTAATCTCTAATCCCTATGTCCTTGATCTTTAATCATTAATCTGTATTATCAGATACCTAATCCCTAATCCTTCACTCCTTAGTCCCTATTCTAAAATGCCTAACCTCTGAACCCTTACCCTTAATCCGATAATTCTTCTTCTTCTTTATTTACTTTTTCTTCCTCTTCTTGTTCTTCTTCCTCTTATTTTCTTCTTCCTCATCTTTTTCTTCTACTTCTTCCTCTTCTTCCTTATCATCCCCTACTTCTTCTTCCCCTTTTTCTTCTTCTTCCCCTTTTTTTTCTTCTTCATCTTCTTCTTCAACATCCTCTTCTTCTTCTTCTTCTTCTTCTTCTTCTTCTCCTCCACCTCCTTCCTCTTCTTCTGCTTCTTCTTCTTGTTATACTTTTTTTACTACGTCTGTTTCTTCTTCCTCTTCTTCTTTTTCCTGTTCTTCTTCTTCTTCTTTTCCTTCTTATTCTTCTCCTTCTTTTCCTTCTTGTTCTTCTTCTTCTTTGTTTTCTGCTTCTTCATCCTCTTCTTTCTCTTCTTCTACCTCTACTTGTCTTCGTTCTTCCTCTTCATCTTCTTCTTCTTCTTCTTCTTCTTCTTCTTCCCCATTTTATTCTTCTTCTTCTCCCTCCTCCATTTATTGTTCTTCTTTTCTTCTTCTTCATCTTCTTCTCCTTCTTCTTCTTATTCTTCTTCTATTTCTTCTTCTTCCTCTTCTTCTTCTTCTTCTTATACTCTTCTTCTTGTTACTCTCCTTCTTCTTCTTCATCATCCTCTTGTTCTTCTTTTAATATTATTATTATTGCTATTCTTCATCTTCCCCTTCTTCTTCTTTTTCTTCTACTACTATTACTTCACATTCTTCTTCTTCTTCCTCTTCCTACTCTTCTCCTTCTTGTTCTTCTTCTTCTTCTTCTTCTTCTACCTCTTCTTCTTCTTCTTCTTCCTCGTCTTCCTCTTCATTTTCTTCTTGTTCTTTTTCTTCATCTTCTTCTTCTTCTTCTTCATCTCCATTGTTCTTTTCCTACCCTTCTTCTCCTTCTTCTTCTTCTTCTTCTTCTTCTTCTTCTCCTTCTTCTTCTTCGTAATCCTTAATTCATATTATTTAATTGAACCTTTTTATTCCCTCCTTAACTAATCTCTAATAATTAATACCTAATCTATTATCTTTAATCAATCCCATACTTATCCCTAATCCTTAATCATTAATAAAAAAATCATTAATCCATAATTCCTAATCCATCCATTATCCTTAAATCTTAATCCTTAATCCATAATCTCAAATCTTTAATCTCTAATCCTTGAGCCCTAATCCTTAATACCTGATCCCTAATACCTAACCTATAATCCATAATCCCCGATCCTTATTTTCTAAACTTTAATCCCTAATCCATAATCCCTATTCTCTAATCCTTAATCCCTAATCCTTAATCACTAATCCTTAATCCTAATCATAATCGGTTAATAATCAATTCGTTAATCCTAAATTCTTAGTCGTTATCTCTTCATCTCAAATAATTTACCTAATCTCTAATCCCTAATTCTTAATCCCTAATCCTTATTACTTATTCCTTAATCTTTCTCCTTGAACCATAATCCTAAATCCCTTAACCCTAATTGATAATCCTCAATCCTTAGTATTTATTTCCTAATCTATAACCCCTAATATTTAATCCTTAACACATAATCTTTTATACATGTCTCCTTAATCCATATTCCCTAATCCCTAACTCTTAATTCGTAATCTCCAGTCCACCGCTTCTTCCTCTTCTTATTCTTATTCCTCCTCTTCCTCTTCTTCTTCCTCCTCTTCTTCTACTTCTTCTTCTTCCTCATCTTCTTGTTCTTCTTCTTCCTTATCTTCCACATTTTTCTCTTCTTCGCCTTTTTCTTCTTCTTTCTCTTTTTCTTCTTCTTCTTCTCCTTCTCTCTCTACTTCTTTTTCTTCTTGTTCTTCTTCTTCTTCTTCTTCTTCCTCTTCTTCCTCTCCTTCTACTACTACTACTTCTTCCTCTTCCTTTTCTTCTTCCCCTTCTTCTTTTTCTCCATTGTCTTCTTTTTTTGAAATTATTCTTCCTCTTCTTCTCTTGGTTTTGCTTCTTCTTCTTCTTCTTCTATTTCTTCTTTTTCTTTTTCTTCTTCCTCTCCTTCTCCTTCTTCTCCTTCTCCTTCTCCATATGTTTCACTTTCTCCTTTTCCTTATCTTACTCCATCTCCTTCTCTTTCTTTTTCTCCTTCTCCTCCCTCTCCTCCTTCTCCTCCTTCTCCATGTCCTCCTTCTTCTCCTTCTTCTTCTTATTATTATTCTTCTCTTTCTTCTTCTTCTATTTCTTTCTTTTTTATTATTTTTGCTTTGTTCTTTCTCCTTTCTTTTTTCTTCTTCCTTCCTCCTTCCTTCTTCATCCTTCCAAATTCTTTCTCCCATCTTTGTTCTTTCTTCTTTCTTCATTCTTCTTTATTCTTTCTCTTCACTTCCTCCTCTTCTTCTTCTTCTTCTTCTTCTTCTTCTTTCGATTCTTCATCCTCATCTTCATCTTCCTCCTTTTTTCTAATCTCTAATGCCTAATCCCTAATCTATAATCTCTACTCCCTACTCTTGAATCCTTAATCTCTAATCTCTAATCCTTAACCACTAATCCTTAACCCCTATTACCTAATCTCTGATCCCTAATGCTAATCCTAATCCCTTAATCTCTAGTCTCTAATCAATAATCTCTAATAACAAATCCTTAATCTCAAAATTCCTAATCACTAATCTCTATTGCATAATCCCTGATCCCTAATCTAGAAAAAAAAATCCTAAATCCTTAATCTTTAATATTTAATCCCTTATTCACTTAATCTTTAATCTGTAATCCCTAATCCTTAATCATTAATCCCTTCATTCTTAATCCCTAATTCTTATTACTTATTCCTTAATCCCTACTTATTAATCAATAATCCTTAATCTCTCAACCCTAATCTCAAATTACTAATCCATAATCCCTAATCTCTTATCCATAATTCCTAATCTCTAATCCCTAATACCTAATGCCATATCTCTCCCTCCTTATCCCTAATTCCTAAGACCTAATCTATAAAACCTAATCCCTTCTCTATAATCCATAATCTATAATCCCTAATACCTAATCTATAATCGTTCTCTCATTAATCTCTAATTCTTAATCCCTAACCCTTAATCCTTAATCTCAAATCCATCTCTATTTACTCTTCTTCTTCTTTTTCCTCCTCTTCTTCTTACTGTTTTTTTTCTTCTTCTTCCTTTTCTTTTTCTTTCCTTTCCTCTTCTTCTTCTTCCACATTTTGTTCTTCTTCTTCTTCTTCCTCATCTTACTCTTCTTCTTCTTCTTCCTCCTCCTCCTCTTCTTTTACATCTTCTTCTTTTTCCTCTTCTTCTTTTTCTTCTTCTTCTTCTTTTTCCATCCTTTTACTCTCTATCTTCATATTCCTCTTCTTCTTCTTCTTCCTCTTTTTCTTGCTCCTTTTCTTCTCCTTCTTTCTTCCTTCTTTCTATCTTCCTCTTCTTTCTTCATTCTTCCTTCTTTCTTTCTTCCTCCTTTCTAACTCCTTCCATCTCTATATCCTTAATCCTTAATCCCTTATCGCTAATCCATCCCTAATCTCTAATTCTTTTTTTTCAATCTCTAACCTCTTATCCCTAATCTCTAACACCAAAACTCTTATCTCTAATACCAAATCCCTAATCCCTAATTTATAATTCATAGTCCCTAATCCCTAATCTCTAATCTCTAATCTCTAATCCTTATTCCTTAATTTGTAATCCTTAATCATTAATCTAAAATCCTTAATCTCTAATGCTAATCTAAATGCCTTTATCTCAAATACCTAATCTCTAATATCTAATCCTAAATCTAGCATCCCTAATATCTAATCTCAATTTTCTAAACCCTAACCTCTAATCCTAAATCACTAATCTCTAATCCCTAGTCCTTAGCAATTATTCTTATAATTCTTAATCCTTAATCTCTAATCCATAATCATTAAGTCTTCATCCAAGAAACATAATCCCTATTCCTTAATTCTTAATCTCTAATACTTTTTAGTTATTACTAATCCATAATCCCTACTCCTTAATCCCTAATCTATAATTCCTAACTCCTAAATCCCAAATCCTTAATTCTTAATCCCTCTCTCCTTAATCTTTAATCTATATTCTTAAATACCAAATCTCTAATCCTTTATTCCTCAATCCTTAATACTTAATCCCTAATCCCTAATCCCTAATCACAAACCCTTGATCCCTAATCTATCTCTTCTTCCTCTTCTTCTTCTACTTCTTCTTCTTACTCGCCTTCTGCTTCATCCTCCACTTCTTCTTCCTTATCTTCATCTTTTTTTCTTCCTTTTCTACCTCATCTTCCTCAAATCTATAATCCATGATCCTGTATCCCTTATCCTTAATACTTAATATCTAATCCCTAATCCTTAATTACTAATCCATAATCATTAATCCTACTTATAATCAATTAATCTCTATCTCTATTCCATCATATGTAATCACCTAGTTCTAAATCCTTAATCCCTAATCACTAACCTTTAATCCTTAATCCCAAATCCCTTTTCCTAAATTCGTAATATGAAATCCAAAATCCCCAAAATGCAAACTTAAAGATTGGTCTGTTAATCCTTAATCCCTAATCCTAAATTATTAATCCCTTCATTCCTAATACATAATTTCTAATCTATAATCCCTAACCTCATTACTTATTATTTAATCCCTACTCTTTAATCCCTAATACTTAGTCCATAAATCGTAATTCCTAATTGCCAATCTAAAATCTCTAATCCCTAATCCTTAATCCCAAACACTTAATTTCAGATCCCTCTCTTATTTAATCCTTAATCCTTTACCCTTAACACCAAATTCATCTCATTTTATTATTCTTCTTCAACTTCTTCTTTTTCTTCTTCTTCATGTTCCACTTCTTTCTCATCTTTTTCTTCTTTTGCTTCTACATCTTCTTCTACATCTTCCTCTTCCTCGTCCTCTTCTTCTTCTGCCCCATCTTCTTCTTCATATTCTCCTACTTTGAATGTTCTTCTTCTACCTCTTCTTCTTATAATTCTATTTCTTCTTCTTCATCTTCATCTTCATCTTCTTCTTCTTCTTCTTCTCCTTCTCTCTCCCCTTCTCCTTCTTCTTCTTATCTTTCTCCTTCTCCTTATCCTTCAACATCTCCTTCTCTACCTTTTCCTTCTTCTCCTTCTCCTTCTCTTCCTCCTTTTCCATTTCGTCCTTCTCCTTCCCCTTCTTCTTCTTCTTCTTCTTCATCTTCTTCTTCATCTTCTTCTTCTTCTTTATTCTTCTTTCTTGTTTCTTCTTTCTTCTCCTTCCTTCTTCATTCTCCCATCTTCTTTGTTTGTTATTCTTTCTTCTTTATTCTTCCTCTTCTTTTTTCCTTCTTTTTCCTCCATTTCTTCCTCCTCTTCTTCTTCTTCCTTCTAACTTCTTCCTTCTTCCTTCTTCCATCTAACATTTTCCTCCTTCCTTCTTCCTTCTTTCATCCTTTTTCTTTTCTTCCTTCTTCCTTCTCCCTATTCCATAATCCGTAATCCCTAATCCTAAATCCTTAATCTCTAATGCATCGTTAATCCCTAATCTCTAAACCCTAATCCTTAATACCTAATCCTTAATCTTTAATCCCTAATCTATAATCCTTAATCTCTAATCTCGAATACTTAATTTATAATCCCTAATCCTTAATCGCAATCATTAATCTAACATCCCTAATCTTAATCGCTTAATCCCTAACCTCTAATTTCTAGTCCATAATCTTTAATATCTAATCTTAAATCCCCAATCACAAATCTCTAACCCCTAATTCTTAATCCTTATTCCCTAATCTATAATCCCTAATCTGGAATAATAAATCCCCTAATCCTTAATTCTAAATCCCTAACAATTAATCACTTCAACTCTAATCCTTAGTCCCTAATCCTTAATTGTTAATCTTTAATCCCTATTACTTATTCGCTAATGCCTACTACCTAATCCATAATCCTTAATACCTAAACTTTAATCCTTAATTGCTAATCCATAATCTCTGATCCCTAATCCCTAACATCGAATACCTAATCCCTCCCTCTTTAACCCTAATCACTAATCCCAAATACCTCTTTAATCCCTCATCCCTCTCTCCCTAATCTATAACTTATATTCCTTAATCTCTATTCCCTCCCTCTTTTCTTCCTAATCTCTAATCCCTAACCCCTAATCCCTAATCCATCTATTTAACCTCTCCTTCTTCTTCCTCATATTCTTCCTCTTCTTCTTCTTTTTCTACTTCTTCCACTTCTTCTTCTTCATCATTTTCTCCTTCTTCTTCATCCTCTTCTTCCTTATCTTACTCCTCATCTTCTTCTTCTACTTCTTCTTTTTCTTACTCTTCTTCTTCATCATCTTCTTCCTTTTCTTCTTCATCTTCTTCTTCTTTTTCTTTTTCTTCTTCTTCTTCTTCTTCTTCATCTTCTTCAACTTCATCTTCTTCTTCTTATTCCTCTTCTTCTTCCTCCTCTTCTTGTTCCTTTTCTTCTCCATCTTCGTCTCTTTATTCTCTTCTTCTTCAACTTCTTCTTCCTCTTATTCTTCTACTTCATCTTTCATTTTTTTTCTTCTTCTTCTTCTTATACTTCTTCCTCTTCTTCTCTTTCTTCTTCTTCTCCTTCTCCAAGCCGTTCTATCTCTTCTACTCCATCTCCTAGTTTTTCTCTATCGCTTACTCCCTCCCCTTCTTCTTCTCCTTCTCCATCTCCTTCATCTTTCCTTCCCCTTCTCCTACTCCTTCACCTCTCCTCTTCCATCTCCTTATCCTCCTCTTTTTCTTACTCCATCTTCTTCTTCTACTTCTTCTTCCTTCTTTCCACTTTCTTCTTTCTTTTTTCTACTTTCTTCTTTTTTCTTCATTCTTCCTTCTTCCTTCCTTCTTCCATCCTCCTTCCTTCTTCCTTCTTCTTCTAGTTCCTTTCCCTCTTTTTTTTTACTCTTCTTCCTCATCTTCTTCTTCTTCTTCCTCATTTCTTCTTCTTCGTCTTCTTCCTTTACTTCCTCATCTTTCTCATATTCTTCTTCTTCTTCTCTTTCTTCTTCTTCTTCTGCTTCTTCCTCTTCTTTTTCTCCCTCTTCTTCTTTCTACCCTCTATCTTCTTCCTTTTTCTTTCTTCCTTCTTCCTTTTCCCTAATCTCTAATACCAAATACTTAATCTCTAACTGCTAATTCATTCCTAATTTCTAATCCTTAATCTTTAGATCCTAACCTCTAATCCCTAAACTTTAATCCCTAATACCAAATCGCTAATCTTTTATCTGTAATCCATAATTCATAATCAATAATCTATAAACCCTAATCCTTAATCCTTAATCACCAATCCCTAATGCTTAATCTTGAATCTCTAATGCTAATCTAAACCCATTAATCCTTAATCCTTAATCTCTAACATCCAATCCAACATCCTACATCCCTAATCACAAATCTCTAATCCTTAATGCTTAATACATATTCCTTTATGCCTAATCCTAAATTTTAATCCTAAATTCCTAATCTTAATTAATTAATCACTTAATTCATAATACCTAATCTCTAATCCCTAATAATTAACCCTTTCATCTCTAATCCTAAATCCTTAATATCTAATCTTTAATCCATAATCAATAATCCCTAATTTTTTTTACTTATTCCTTTATTCTTACTCCTTAATCTCAAATCCCTAATCTCTAAACCTGAATTCCTTATTACTAGCTCCCAAATCCATAATCCTTAATCCCTAGTCAGTCTCTCCCAAATCTTTAATACGTATTCCTTGATACCTAATCTATAATCCATCATTCCTTAATCCTTAATCCCCATTCCATAACCCCTAATCCTTAATCCCTAATCAATCTTTTCTTCCTCTTCTTCTCCTTCTTTCTAATTTTCTAGTTCTTCTTCTTCTTCAGTCTTTTCTTCCACATCTTCCTCTTCTTATTCTTCTTCTTCCTCGTCCTCTTCTTCTTTTCTTCTTATTATTATTATTCTTCATCATCCTCCTCTACTTCTTCTCCTTCTACTTCTTCTTCCTCATCTTGTTTATCCTCATCTTCTTCTTCTTCCTATTCCTCTCCTTCCACTTCTTTTCTTATTTTTCTTATTCTTCCTCTTCTTCCTTTTCTTCTTCTTCTCCTCCTCATCCTCATCCTTCTTCTTCTATTTCTTTTTCTTCTTTTTCTTCTTATTCTTCTTCACCATCTCCTTCTCTTTATATTTATCCTTCTCCTTCCCCTTTTCATTCTCCTTCTTTCTCTCCTTCTCCTCCTTGTCTTTGTCCTCCTTCTCTTTCTCCTCCTTCTCTTTCTCCTACTTCTTCTCCTTTTTTATCTTCTTCTTCTTCTTCCTTCATTCGTCTTTCTTCTTTCTTCTTCCCTTTTCCTCCATCCTTCATCTTTCCTCCTTTCATCTTCTTTCTTCCTTCTTCTTTCTTCCTTCTTCCTTCTTCTTTATTCTTCCTCTTCTTCTTCCTCTCCTTCTTCTTCTTCTTCTTCTTCCACTTCCTCGTCTTCCTCCTCTACTTCTTCTTTCTTTCTTATTCTTTCTTCTTTCTTTAGTCTTCCTTCTAACTAATCCTAATCCTTAATCCTTAATCCCTAGTCCTTATTTCTTAATAAAAGATCTATCCATAATCTCTAACCCATAACCTTTAATTCATATCCTCTAATCCCTAATCTTTAATCCCTAAACAATAATCCCTAATGTCGAATCCCTAATCTCTCATCGCTAATCCTTAATCCGTAATTCCAAATCCCTATTACTTTTTCCTTAATCTCTTCTCTCTAATCCATAATCCCTAATCTCTAAACTATAATCCCTAAGTGCTAACTCGTAAATCCTTAATCTCTAATCCCTAAGTCCATAATCTTTAATCTTTAATCTTTAATCTATATTCTCAGATACTTAATCCCTAATCCTTCACTCCTTAGTCCCTATTCTGTAATGCCTAACCTCTGAAACCTAATCTTTAATCCGTTAGTTCTTCTTCTTCTTTATTTACTTCTTCTTCCTCTTCTTCTTCTTCTTCTCCTTCCTCATCTTTTTCTTTTACTTCTTCCTCTTCTTCCTTATATTCCCCTACTTCTTCTTCTTCCCATTTTTCTTCTTCATCATCTTCTTCTTTTACATCCTCTTCTTCTTCTTCTTCTTCTTCTTCCTCTTCTTCTACTTCTTCTTGTAATACTTCTTCTACTAGGTCTGTTTCTTCTTTCTCTTCTTCTTTTTCCTTTTCCACTTCTTCTTCTTTTCCTTCTTGTTCTTCTTCTTCTTTTCCTTCTTATTCTTCTTATTCTCTGTCTTTTCCTTCTTCCTCCTCTTTTTTCTCTTCTTCTACCACTACTTGTCTTTCTTCTTCCTCTTCATCTTCTTCTTCTTCTAGTTCTTCTTCTTCTCCATTTTATTCTTCTTCTTCTCCTTCTTCCAATTCTTCTTCTTTTTCTTCTTCTTCTTCTTCTCTTTCTTCTTCTTACTTCTATTTCTTCTTCCTCTTCTTCTTCTTCTTCTTCTTCTTCTACTCTTCTTCTTGTTCTTCTCCTTCTTCTTCTTCATATTCCTCTTCTTCTTCTTTTTATTATTATTATTATTATTATTATTCATCTTCCCCTTCTTGTTCTTCTTCTACTACTACTATTACTTCACATTCTTCTTCTTCTTTCTCTTCCTACTCTTCCCCTTCTTCTTCTTCGTCTTCTTCTTCATTTTCTTCTTCTTCTTCTTCTTCTTCTTGTCCTTTGTCCTTTTCCTCCCTTTCTTCTTCTTCTTCTTCTTTTTCTTCTTCTTCTTCTTCTTCTTCTTCTTCTTCTTCTTCTTCTTCTTCTTCTTCTCCTTGTTCTTCTTCTTCTTCTTCATCATTATCATCTTCTTCTTCTTCTCCTCCTTCTTCTTCTTCATAATCCTTAATTCTGTTATCTAATTCAACCTCCTTATTCCATCAACAAATCTCTAACCAAAAATACCTAATCTATTATCTTTAATCAATCCCACCCTTATCCCTAATCCTCAATCATTAATAAAAAATTATTAATCCTTAATCTCTAATCCATCCATTATCCTTAAATCCTAATCCTTAATCCCTAATCTCTAATCCTTAATCTCTAATCCTTAAACCCTAATCCTTAACACCTAATCCCTAATCCCTAATCTATAATCCATAATCCCTTATAGTTATTTTATAAATTTTTATCCCTAATCCTTAATCCATGATCTCTTATCCTTAATATCTAATCTCTAATTCTTAATCTTAATCCTAATCAATTAATCTCGAATCCCTAGTCTCTAATCCTTAACCTTAATCTCCATTCCCTAATCCATAGTCTAGAATACTAAATACATAATCTTTAGTACTAAATCCATTAATTCTTAATCATTAATCCTTAATCCTTACTACCTAATCTTTAATCCTTTTATCCCTAATCCTTAATCCTTAATCTCTAATCCTCTTACTTATTCATTAATCCTTATTCCCTAATCCGTAATCCAAAATCGCTAGTCCTTAATCTCTAATTAATATCCCGAATCCTGAATCTTCATTCCCTTATTCATAATCCATATTCCATAATCCTTAACACCTAATCCCAAATCCCTTTCTCCATAATCCCTAATCTCTAATCCTTAATCCATCTCTTCCTTCTCTTCTTCTTCTTCTTCATTTTCTTCTCTTGTTCTTCTTCTTCTTCTTCCTCTTCCTCTTCTTCCTTTTCCTCATCTTCTTCTTCTTCCTCACTTTCACATCTCACTCTTCTTCTTCTTCTTCTTCTTCTTCTTCCTCCTCCTCTTCTTCTTCTTCTTCTTCATCTTCTTCTTCTTCCTCTTCCTCCATTTCTTTTTCTTCCTCCACTTCATCATCATGATCTTCCTATTATTATTATTATTATTATTATTATTATTCTTCTACTTCCTTTACCTCCTCCTTTTCCTCTTCCCCTTCTTCCTTTTCTCCATTTTCTTCTTTTTGTGTAATTCTTCATTCTCTTCTTCTTCCTCTTCTACTTCTTCTTCATCATCATCATCTTCTTCTTCTTTCTCTTCTTTTATTTCTTATTCTTCAACTTCTTCTTTGTCTTCTTCTTCTTCTTCTTCTTTTTCTTCTACTTCTTCTAACCATCTTTCAACTTCTTCTTCCCTTTCTACTTCTCCTTCTCCTTATCCTTCTCCTTCTCAATCTCCTTCTTTTTTTCCTTCTCCTTCTCATTCTCCATCTCCTTCTCCTTCTCCACCTCCTTCTCTTTGTCCTCCTTCTTCTCCTTCTCCTTCTCCTTCTTCTTCTTCTTCTTCTTCTTCTATTTTTTCTTCTACTTCTTTCTTCATTGTTATTTTCTTTTTCTTCTTTCTTCTTTCATCTTTCTTCTTCCTTCTTCCTTCTTCCTTCATTCTTCCTTCTTCCTTAATCTTTCTTTCTTCATCTTTCTTCTTTCTTCTTTCTTCTTTTTTCATTCTTGTTTCTTCTTTATTCTTCCTCTTCTTCTTCTTTTTTCCTCTTCTTCTTCCTCGTCTTCTTCTTTTTCTTATTTTGATCCCTCATCTATGATCCATAATCCCTAATCCCTAATCTTTAATCCTTAATACTTAATACATAATTCCTCTATCACTAATCTCTAATCCCTCAAACTTAACGTCTAATCCCAGATCCCTTGCTCTTTAATAAATTATCTATATTTCCTAATCCATAATCAGTCCCCCCTTAATCTAAAATCCCTATTCCCCAACCCCTAATCCCTAATTCTTAATCGATCTCTTCTTACTCTTCTACTTCTTTTTCATCTTTCTCTTCTTCTTCTTCTTCTTCCTCTTCTTTTTCTTCTTTAATTTCTTCTTCTTTTAGTTTATTTTCTTCTTCTTCTTCTACTTCCTCTCCTTCCTTATCTTCCTCTTCTTCTTCTTCTTCTTCTTGTTCTTATTCTTCTTCTTCTTCCTCTTCTTCTTCTTCTTCTTCTCCTTCTACTTCTCTTATTCCTCTTCTTTTTCCACTTCTTCTTCTTCTTCTTCTTCTTCTTTTGCTTCTATTTCTTCTCCTTCATCTTCATCATCATCATCTTCTTCTTCTCCTTCTCCTTCTTCTTCTTCTTCTTCTTCTTCCTCTCCTTTTTCTTCTCATTCTTATCTTTTTCTCCCCTCTTCTCGTTCTCCTTCTCCTTCTTTTTCTATTTCTACTTCACCTTTTCCTACTCCTACATCTCGTTCTCCTTCTCCATTTCTTTCTCCTTCTCTTTCTCTGCCTCTTTCTCCTTCTCTTTCTCCTTCTCCCTCTACTTATCCTCCTCCTCCTTCTCCTTCTCCTTCTCCTTCTTCTTGTTCTTCTCCTTCTTCATCTAATTCTTCTTACTCTTTTATTTTTTCTTCTTTTTCTTCTTTTTCTTCTCTTTCTCCTTCTTCTTCTTCTTCTTCTTCTGCTTCTTCTTCTTTTATTTCTTCTTCTAATTCTTCTTCTGCTTCTTCTTCTTCTTCTTCATCTTTTTCATCCTCTTTTCTTCTTATTCCTCTTTTTTTCTTCTTCATCTTCCTCTTCTTCTTCTTCTTCTACTTTTCCTCATCATCATCTTCTTCTTCTTCAACTTTTTCACCTTCATCTGCTTCTTCTTCTTCTTTCTCTTCTCCTTCTCCTTCTCCTTCTTCTTCTTCTTCTTCCTCATCATCATCATCATCTTCTTCTTCTTATCCTTCCTCTTCTTCTTTTTGTTTTTCCTTTTCTTCTTCTTCTTCTTCTTCCTCATTTTTCTTCCTCTTCTTTTGCATCTTCCTCTTCTTCTTCTTCTTCTTCGTCTTCTTTGTTTTCTTCTTCCTCTTATTCTTTTTCCTCCTTTTCATCTTCTTCTTTTACTTCGACTTCTTCTCCTTCTTCTTCTCATTGTTCTTCTTCTTCTTCCTCTTCTTCTTCTTCTTCTTCTTCTCCTTCTTCTTTATAATCCTTACTCCTTAATCCTTCCATCTCTAATCTCTCATCCCTAAATTTGTAATCGCAAATCCATCCGGCTTTAATCACTAATCCTTTATCCGTATTCCCTAATCCCTAAACCCTAATCCCTAATCCTTAATCCCTAATCCCAAATCTTTAATTCTTAATCGATCCTTAATATATAATCACTAATCTTTAATCTCTAATTTCTTATCTCGAATCTCTAAACCCTAATCTCTAATACTTAATCCCTGACTCGTAATCCTTAATCTATAATACATAATCCTAAATCCCTAATCACTAATAACTAATCTTTAATTCCTAATCCTTAAACCTTAATCCCTAATACCTTATCCCTAATTCTTAATCGTTAATCTATAATCCATAATCCTTAATCTCTAATCTAAAATTCTTTATCCCAAATCCTTAATCTCTAATCCTTAATCCTTAAACCTCAATCCCTCATCCGAAATCTTTAAGCTCTTATCTTAATCCAAATTACTTAATCTCTAATCTGTAATCTCTAATGTCTAATCAAAATCCTGAATCATGAATCCCTAATCACTAATTTCTACCTTAATCCCTAATCTCTAATTCATTCTTAATCCTTAATCATAATCCTTAATCCCTAATCTCTAATTCATTCTGTACTACTTCTTCCTTCTTCTCTTCTTCTTTTTCTCCATTTTTCTTTTCTTGTAATTCTTCTTCCTCTTCTTGCTCTTCTTCTACTTCTTCTTCTTCCTCTTCTTATTCTTCTTCTTCTTCTAATTTTCTTCTTCTTCTTCTTCTTCTTCTTCATCTTCACATTCTCCTTCTTCTTATCCTCCTCCTCCCTATCTTCCACCTTCTTCTTTTATTTTTGCTTCTGCTTCTATTTCTCCTTCTTCAGCTCCTTCTCTTTCTCCTTCTCCTCCTCATTCTCTCTTCCCTCCTTCTTCTTAATCTCTAATCATTAATCTATCACTAATTACAAATCCTTAATCTTTAATCCCTAACCTTTAATTACTATTCTCATATCTATAATCACTAATCCTTAATCCTTAATCACTAATCCCAAATCCTTAATCACGAATCACTAATCTCTAATGCTAAAAAACCTAATACCATTATCTTTAATCCCTAATCTCTAACCTTGAATTATAAATTTTACATCCTTAATCTCTAATCCCTAATATCTAATCATTAATCCCTATTACCTAAACCCTAATACCTAATCTTAAATCAATAATCTCTAATCCCTAATCCTTAATAATTAATCCTTTAATTCTTAACCCCTAACTTCTAATTGATAATCATTAATCTCTTCATCTATAATCCCTAATTGTTATTCCTTAATACCTTATACATAATCTTTAATCTTTATTAATTATTCCCTAATCCTTTTGCCCTAACATCAAATCCCTAAACCTTAATCCTTAATTTCTAACTTCAAAATCCCTAATCCCTCTCTTCTTAATCTTTAATCCATTTTCTCTGATACTTAATCCCTAATCCTCTATTCCATAATCTCTAATCCCTAATTCTTAATCCCTAACTATTAATTTATAATACATCTGTTCTTCCTCTTCTTCTTCTACTTCTTTTTCTTCTTCCTCTTCCTCTTCTTCTTCCACTTCTTCTGCTTCTTCCTCGTCTTCTTTTTCTTCTTCTTTTTCTTCTTCTTTTTCTTCTCCTTCACTTTCTTCTTCTTCTTCTTCTTCCTCCACTTTTATTTCTTCTTCTCCTCCACCTTCTCTAGCTTCTTCTTGTTCTTCTTCTTCTTCTCTTTTTTCTACTTCTCCTTCTTCTTCCACTTTTTCTTTTTCTTCTTCTTCATTTTTTTGTTATACTTCCACTTCTTCTTCTTCTTCTTCTTCTTCTTCTCCTCCTCCTCCTTCTCCTTCCTCTTCTTCTACTTCTTCTAGTTCTACTTCTTCTACTAGGTCTTCATCTTCCTTTTCTTCTTCATCATCATCATCTTCTTCTTCTTCTTCTTCTTCTTTTTCTTCTTGTTCTTCTTTTTCTTCTTCTTTGTCTTCTACTTCTTCCTCTTCTTCTTTCCCTTCTTCTACCTCAAATTATTTTTCATCTTCCTCTTCTTCTTCCTCTTATTCTGCTTCTCCTTTTTCTTCTTCTTCTTCCTCTTCCATTTCTTCTTCTTCTTCTTCTTCTTCTTCTCCTTCTTCTTCTTGTTCTTTTATTTGTCCTTCTTCTTCTTTTTTATCTTCTTCTTCTTCTTCTCACTCTTCTTCTTCTTCTGCTACTACTCTTCTTCTTGTTCTTCTACTTCTTCTTTAACTTCCTCTTCCTCTTCTTCTTATTATTATTATCTTAGCTTCATCTTCCTTTTTTTTCTTCCTCTTGTTCTTCTTCTTCTACTTCTTCTTCTTCTACTATTACTTCTTTACCTACTTCTGCTTTCTACTCTTCTCCTTCTTCTTCTTCTTCTTCTTCCTCTTCTTCTTCTTCTTCTTCTTCCTCTTCTTCTTCTTCTTCTTCTTCTTCTGCATCCTCTTCTTCTTCTTCTTTTCTTCTTTTTCTTCTTCTTCTTCTTCTTGTTCTTATCCTCTCCTTCTTCTTCTTCTTCTTCTTCTTCGTCTCCTTATTCTTCTTCTTCTTCTTCTTCTTGCCCTTGTTCTTCTTGTTCTTCTTCTTCTCGTTCTTTTTATTTGTAATGCTTCATCCGTGTTATCTAGTCCAACCTCCGTATCCCTCCTTACTTAATCTCTAATCTATAATCTTTAATCAATCCCTTTGTAATCCTTGATCATTAATAAAAAAATCCTTAATCCCTAATCCTTAAACCTTAACCTCTAATCTTCAATCCTAAATCTCTAGTCCCTTAACCATAATCCTTAATACCTAATCCCTAATCCCTAATCTATAATCCATAATCCCTAATCCCTCCTTCCTAATCACTTATTAGTAATCCATAATCTTTAATCCCTAATCCTTAATCTAATTGCAATCTCTAATCCCTACTCTCTAACCCTTAACCCTTATGTCTATTTCCTAATCCATAATCCTAAATACTAAATCCCTTTTACTTAATCTTTAATCCCTAATCAATAATTCTTAATCATTAATATTTTTATCTCTAATACTTAATCCTTAATCCTTAATCCCTCTTACTAAATCATTAATCCATACTCCCTAATTTGTAATCCATAATCCTTAATCATTAATACCTAATTTATAATCTTTAAACTTTAATCTCCAATTCCTAATCTTTGATCCTAAACACTTAATCCCAAATTCCTTTCTCTTTAATCCCTAATCAGTAATCCTTAATCCATTTATTCTTTCTCTTTTTTAGCTTCTTCCTCCTTTTCTTCTTGTTATTCTTCTTCTACTTTCTCTTATTTTTCTTCTTTCTCATCTTCATGTTCTTCCTCAACTTTCTTATCTTGCTCTTCTTCTTCTTCTTCTTTCTCTCCCTCTTCTTCTTTTTCTTTCTCTTCTTCTTCATCATCATCTTCCTTTTCTTCTTCTTCTTCTCCTTCTTATTGTTGTTCTTCTTCTTCTACTTCTTCTACTTCCTCCTCTTCTTCTTCTTCTTTTCTCCATTTTCCTCTTTTCTTATAATTCTTCTTTCTCTTCTTCTTCCTCACCTACTTCTTCATCTTCTTCTTCTTCTTCTTCTTCTTCTTCCACTATTACTACTTCTTGTTCTTCTTCTTCTTCTTTTATTTCTTGTTCTTCTTTTTCTTTGTCTTCTTTTTCTCCTTTTTCTTCTTCTTCCTCTTCTTTTCTCCTTCTCCTTCTCCTTCTCCTTCTTCTCATTATCTTTCAACTTCTCCTTCCCCTCCTCCTTATCATTCTTCTTCTCATTCTCACTCTCCTTCTCTTTTTCCTTCTCTTTCTCATTCTCTGTCTCCTTCTCTTTTTCCTCCTCCTTCTCTTTGTCCTCCTCCTTCCCCTTCTCTTTCTTCTTCTTTTCTTCTTCTTCTTTTCTTCTTCTCCTTTTTCTTCTACTTCTTTCTCCTTTCTTGTTTCTTGTTTCTTCTTTCTTCTTTTATCTTTGTTCTTCCTTCTTGCTTATCCTTTCTTTCTTCATCTATATTCTTTATTCTTTTGCCTTTCTTCTTTATTCTTCCTCTTCTTCTTCCACTTCCTCTTCTTCTTCTTCTTCTTCTTCCACTTTTTCTTTCTCGTCTTCATCTTCTTTTTTCTTAATCCTTAATTTCTAATCAATGATCCATAGCCCTTAACCCCTAATCCATAAGCCTTAATCCTTAATCCCTAATCCATTTCTTCTTCGTCTTCTTCTCCTTCCTCCTCTTCATCTTCTTCTTCTTCTTCTTCTTCCACTTCTTCTACTTCTTTACTTTCTTCTTCTTATCATTTATTTTCTTCTTCTTCATATTTTTCTTCTTCTTCTTTCTCATCTTCCTCTTCTTCTTCTTCTTCTTCTTCTTCAACTTGTTCTTCTTCTTCTACTTCTTCTTCTTCTTCTCCTCCTTCTTCTCTTCTTCTTCTTCTCCTCCTTCTCTTATTCTTCTTATTCCACTTCTTCTTCCTCTTCTTCTTGTTCTTCTTCTTCTATTTATTCTTCTTCTTCCTCCTCTTCATCTTCTTCTTCTTCTTCTTCTTCTCCTTCTCCTTCTTTTTCTACTTCTTCTTCTCTTTTTCTTTCTCCTTCTCCTCCTCCTTCTCCTTCTCCTTCACCTTCTTTTACTCCCACACCATGTCCTTCTCCTTCTACATTTCCTTCTCCATCTCCTTCTCTTACTCCTCCTTCTCCTTCTCCTCCTCCTTCTCTTCCTCCTCCTCCTTCCTCTTCTTCTTCTTCTTCTTCTCCCTCTTCATCTTCTTCTTCTCCTCCTTTTATTTCTTTTTCTACTTCTTCTCTTTCCCCTTCTTCTTCTTATTCTTCTATTTCTTCTTCTTCTTCTGCTAATTCTGGTTCTTCTTCTTCTTCATCTTTTTTCCTCTATTCTTCTCATTCTTCTACTTTTTCTTCTTCATCTTCCTCATCTTCCTCTTCTTCGTCTTCTTCTTCTTCTTCTACCTTTTCCTCTTCATTTTCCTCTTCCCCTTCTTCTTCTTCAATGTTTTCACTTTCTTCTTCTTCTTTCTTTTCTCATTGTCCTTCTTCTTCTTCTTCTTCTTCTTCTTCTTCTTCCTCTTCTTCACTTTATTTTTCTTCTTCTTCTTCTTCTTCTTCTTCCTCATTTTCTTCTTCCTCTTCTTCTTCCACTTCTTCTACCTCTACTTCTTCATCATCCTCTTCTTCTTGTTCTTCTTCTCTTTCTTCTTCTTCTTCTTATTCTTCTTGTTCTTCTTGCATTTCTTCTTCTTTTCCTTCATCTTCTTCTTCTTCTACTTCTTGTTCTTCTTCTTCTTCATCTTTTTTCCTCTAATCTTCTTATTCTGCTTCTTTTTCTTCTTCATCTTCCTCTTCTTCTTCTTCTTCTTCCTCTTCTTCTTATTCCACTTCATCTTCCTCTTATTCTTCTTCTTCATCGTTTTCACCTTCTTTTTCTTCTTCTTCTTCATCTTCTTCCTCTTCTTTCTTTTCTCCTTCTCCTTCTCTTTCTTCTTCTTCTTCTTCTTCTTCTTCTTCTTCTTCTTCTAATAGTACTACTTCTTGTTCTTGTTCTTCTTCTTTTATCTCTTTTTCTTCTTCTTCTTCTTTTATCTCTTGTTCTTCTTCTTTTTCTTTGTCGTCTTGTCTTCTTTTTCTTCTTCTTCTTCTTCTTCTTCTTCTTTTCTCATTCCCATTCTCCTTCTCCTTCTTCTCATTATCTTTCAGCTTCCCCTTCCGCTCCTCCGTATCATTCTCCTTCTCTTTTTCCTACTCTTTTTCATTCTCTATCTCCTTCTCTTTTTCCTCCTTTTTGTCCTCCTCCTTCTCCTTCTCTTTCTTCTTATTTTTCTTCTCCTTTTTCTTCTACTTCTTTCTCCTTTCTTATTGCTTCTTTCTTCTTTTATCTTTGTTTTTCCTTCTTCCTTATCATTTCATTCTTCAACTTTCTTCTTTCTTCTTTTCTTTTTCTTTTTTATTCTTCCTCTTCTTCTTCTTCAACTTCCTCTTCTTCTTCTTTTTTTTCCACTTTTTCTTCCTCTCCTTCTTCTTTTTTCTTAATCGTTAATCCCTAATCAATGATCCGTAATCCTTAATCCCTAATTCTTAATCATTAATCCCTAACTCTTAATCACTAATCTCGAATCCCTAATATCTAACCCCTCACCTAATACTAATCTCTTATCTCTAAGCCTTAATCTCAAATCTCTAATATGTTTTTCCTTAATCCCAAATTCCTATTAACTAATCTCTAATCAACAAACCTTATTCTCTAATCCATAATCGAAAATCCTTCTTCTTCTACTTGTTCTACTTCATCTTCTTCTTTGCTAATCCTTCATCCCAAATGCCAAATCCCCTGATCTCAAATCCAAATCCTTAATCCTTATTATTTAAGACCTTATCCCTTAATCTTTAAATCTTAATCACTAATCCATAACCTTTAATCGCTTTTCTTGAATCTCTAATCCATAATCTGTAATGTCTAATACGAAGCCCCTAACCCATAATCTTGAATCCCTAATGCCAAATACTTAGTTCTTAACTCCTTCGTGTCTAATCCCCAGCCCTAATCATTGATCTCTAATACCTAATATCCTATCTTTAACACTTAATCCCTAATACCCCATGTTTAATCTTATTGTTCTTCTTCTTTTTCTTCTTGTCATTCTTCTTCTTATTCTTCCACTTCTTTTTCTTCTTCTTCTTCTTGATCTTCTACCTGATCTGCTTCTACTAATTCCACTACTTCTTCATATTCTTCTTCTTCTTGTTTTTCTTACTTTTTTTAATCCTCTTCTTCTTGTTCCTCTCGTTCCCCTTCTTCCTCTTCTTACTCTTTCTTTTCTTCTTCTACTTCCCCCTCCTCAGCTAATTCCTCTTCTTCTTCTTCTTCTTTCCCATTCTTCTTCTTCTTCTTCTCGTCCTCCTTCTTTTTCTTCTTCTTCTTCTTCTTCTTTCTTCTTTTTCGTCTTCATTTTCTTCTTATTTTTCATTTTCTTCTTCTTCTTCTTTCACTTGTTCCCCATCTTCCACTTCTTCTCCTTTCCCTTCTTCTTCTTCATCACCATTTTGTTCTTGTTCAACTTCTTCTTCTACTTCTTCCCCTTCCTCTTCCTCTTCTTCTTCTTCTTCTTCTTCTTCCTCTTCTTCTTATTCTTCGTCGCCATCTTCTTCTTCTTCATCTTCTACTTCTTCTTCTTCTACTTCTACTTCTTCTTCTTCTACTCCTTCCTTTCCTTCCTCTCCTTCTTCCTCTTATTCTTTTCCTCTTCTCTCTCCTTATTTCCTCTTCTTGTTTTTCCTCTTCTTCTTTTTCTTCCTCTTACTCTTCACCTTATTCTCCTACTTCTTTTTCTTCTTATTATTATTATTATTATTATTATTTTTTTTTTTCTTGTTCTTCCTCATCATCATCATAATCTTCTTCTTCTTCTTCTTCTTTTTCCTCTTCTACCTCTTCTTCTCTTCCTCCTCCTCATCCCACTTCTTCTTCTTCTTCTTCTTCTTCTTCCTCTTCTTCTTTTCTTCTTCTTATTCTTCTTCTTCCTCTTCTTCACTTCTTCCTCCTAATCTTCATCTTCTTCTTCGTCCTGTTCTCCTCATCTTCCACTTCTTCTTCTACTTCCCCTTCTTCTTCTAGTTCTTCTTCTTCTTCTTCTCCTTCTACTACTTCTTCTTCTTGATCTTCTTCTACTTACTCTTCTACTTTTTATTATTCTTCATCTTCTTCTTATTTTTTCTTCTTTTTCTTCATCTTCTTCTCACTCATGTTCCTCTTCTTCCTCTTATTCTTCTTCATATTCGACTTTTTCTTCTTCCTCTTCATCTTCTTCCTCTTCTTCTTCTTCTTCTTCTTTTTTCCTCTTATTCTTATTCTTATTCCTGTTCTTCTTCTACCCCTTCTTATTCTTCTTGTTCTTCTTCTCCTTCTTCATCTTCTTCTTCTTCTTCTTCTTCTTCTTCTACAACTTCTTCTTCTTCTTCTACTTCTTCCTCTTCTTCTAATTCTCTTTCTTTTTCTATTTCTTCTTCTTCTTTTTCTTCCTCTTCCTCTTCCTCTTCTACTTCTTCTCCTTTGTCCTGTTCTTCTTACTCTTCTTCTTCTTTGACCTCTCTTCTTCTACTTGTACTTATTCTTCTTCTAGTACTTCTATTTCTTCTTCTTTTGCTACTTCTTTTTCTTCCTCTTAATCTTCTTCTTCTTCCTATTCTACCTCTTATTCCTCTTCTAATTCTTCTTCATCTTCTACTAGTTCTTCCTCTTCCTCTTCTTTTTCTGCTTCTTCTCTTTCTTTTCTTCTTCTTCTTCTTCTTCTTCTTCATCTTCTACTTCTTTCGTTCCTTTTCTTTATCTTCTTCTTCTCCTACTTCTTCTTCTTCTTGTCCTTCTTCCTCTTCTTCTTCTTCTTCTACTACTTCCTATTCTTCTTCTTCTTCATCTTCTTCTTCCTCCTCTACTTCTTCTTCTTTTTCTTGAACTTCTTCTTAATTCGACTGCATCTTCTTCTTCTCCTTCTTCTTCTTCTTCTTTTATTTCTTGTTCTTCTTCTTCTTCCTCCTCTCATTACTCTTCTTTTTTTTTTCTTCTTTCTCTTTTTCTTGTTCTTCTTCCTCTTCTTCGTCTTCTTCTTTTTCTTATTCTCTTTTTTCTTCCTCTTCTTCTTCTTCCTCCTCTTCCTCTTTTTCTTCTTCTTGTTCTCCTTCTTCTTCTACTACTACTTCTTCCTCTCCTTCTACCTCTTCTTCTTTTTTTTCTACTTCTTCCTCTTCTCCTTCTTCTCCTTCTTCTTCTTCTTCTTCTTCTTCTTCCAATTTTTCTTCACCTTCTCCTTCTTCTTCTTCTCCTTCTTCGTGATCTTCTTCTTCTTCTTATACATCTTCTTGTTCCTCTTCTTCTTCTACTTCTTCTTATTGTTCCTTTTCTTCTTCTATCTCTTCTTCTTCTTCATCTTCTTCTTCTTCTTCTTCTTCTTCTTCTTCCTCTTTTTGTTATTCTTCATCTTCTTCTTCTTCTTCTTCTTCTTCTTCCTCTTCTTCTTTTGTTTCTTCTTACTCTAATTCTATTTTTTTTTCTTCTTTTTCTTCTACTCCTTATATATCTTCTTCTTCCCCTTCCACTTCTTCTTCTTCTTCTTAATCTTCTTCTACTACTATTTCTTAATCTGCTACTTCTTCTTCTTCTTCTTCTTCCTCTTCTTCTTCTTCATATTCTTTTCTCCTTCTTCAACTTCTACTTCTTTTATACTACTTCTTCTACTTCTTCTTCTAGTACTTCTTCTTCTACTTTTTTCCATACTTCTTCTACTTCTTCTTTTCTTCCTCTTCTTCTCCTCCTTTTACTTCTACTTGTTCTACATCTCCTTCTTCTTCTTCTTCTATTTCCTTATCTATTCTTCCTCTTCTTCTTCTTCAATTTCAACTTCTTCTTCTTTTTCTTTTTCTTCTAAATCTTTTTCTTCTTATTCATATTCATCTCTTCTTCTTCTCTGCCAATTCTTCACATCTTCTTCTTCTTCTTGTCTCTCTTCGTCATGTCTTCCTACTTCTTTCTTCTTCTTCTTCTTCTTCTTCCTACTTCTTCTTCTTCTTCTTGTTCTTCTTCTTCCTCTACTTCCTCTTCTTCATCATCTTCTTCTACTTCTACTTCTTCCTCCTCTGCATCTTCTTCATCATCTTCTTCTACTTCTTGTCTATCTTCTCTTCTTCTTCCCCTTCTTCTTCTTCTTCTTCTTCTTCTAGATCTTCTTCAACATCTTGTACAATTTCTTCTTTTATTCCTCTTCTTCTCCTTCTTCTCCCTCTTAAACATCTTCGTCTTCTTCTTCATCTTTTTCCTATTCTTCTTCTACTTCCTCTTCTACTTCTTTCTATTCTTCTTCTTCTTCTTCTTCTTCTTCTTCTTCTTCTCCTACTTCTTCTTTTACTTCTTCTTCTTTTTCTGTGTTCCTTCTTCTTCTTCTTCTTCTACTACTTCTTCTTCCACTTGCTGCTCTTCTTCCTCTTTTCTTCTTCCACTTCTTCTCCTCCTCTTCTTCTACTTCTTCTTCCTCCTCTTCTTCTACTTCTTCATCTACTTCTTCTACTCCTACTTCACCTTCTTCTCCTTCTCCTTCTTCTTCTTCTTCTTCTTCTTCTTCCTCTTCTTCCTCTCCTCTTCTTCTTCTTTGTCTTCCTTTTCTTCGTCATCTTCTCATCTGTTATCCTCTCTTCTATTTCTAATTCTACTTTTTCTTCTGCTACTACTACTACTCCTTTTTCTACTTCTTCTCTTTCTTCTTCTTCTTGCTTTTCGTCTTCCTCTCTTTCTTCTTCTTCCCCTTCTTTTCTTCTTTTTCCTCTTTTCTTTTTTTTTCTACTTCTTTTTATTCCACCTCTTGTTCCTCATCTTCTTCTTCTTCTTCATCTTTTTTTCCTCTTCCTCTTATTGCTTCTACTTCTTCTTCCTCCTATTCTTCATCTTTTTCTTCCTTCTTCTTCCTTTAATTCCTTTTCCCTTTCTTCGTCCCCTTCTTCTTCTTCTTCTTCTTCCACTTTGTCCCATCCTTTTTGGATTCTTCTACTTCTTCTTCTTCTTTACTTCTTCGTCTTCTTCTTCTTATTCTACTTCTTCTTCTTATCTTTTTCTTCTTCTTCTCCTTCGTCTTCTTCTTCCTCCTCTTCTACTTCCTCTTCTTCATCATCTTCTTATTCTTGTACTTCTTTTTCTTCTACTTCTTCTACCTGAAATTCCTCTCCTTCTACTTCTTCTTATTCTTCTTCTCTTTTTCTTCTACTACTTCGCCTTATACTTCTTATTCTTCTTATTCTCCTACTTCTTCTTCAACTTGCTCATCTTTTTCTTCAACTACTTCTTGTCCTTCTTCTTCTTCGTCTTCTTCTTCTTATATTATTATTTTTAATCTTCTTCTTCTTCTTCTTCCTTTTCCTCTTCTATTTCTTATTCTTCTTCTTGTTCTTCTTCTTCTTCTTCTACTACTACTTCTTCTTCTTCTTCTTTTTCTTCTTCCACTTCTTCCTCATCTTCTTCTAATTCTTCTTCCTCTTCTATTTCTACAACTTCATTCTATTCTTATTCTCCTTCTTGTTCTTCACCGACATCTTCTTCTTCTCCATCTCATCTTTTTCTTCTTCTTTTCCTTCTTTTCAACTTCTTCTTTCTCTTCTTCTTCCTCTTCTACTTCTTCATCTTCTTCTTCTTCTTCTTCCACTATTACTACTTCTTGTTCTTCTTCTTCTTCTTTCATTTCTTGTTCTTCTTTTTCTTTGTCTTCTTTTTCTCCTTTTTCTTCTTCTTCTCTTCTTTTCTCCTTCTCCTTCTCCTTCTCCTTCTTCTCATTATCTTTCAACTTCTCCTTCCCCTCCTCCTTATCATTCTTTTTCTCATTCTCACTCTCTTCTCTTTCCTTCTCTTTCACATTCTCTGTCTCCTTCTTTTTCCTCCTCCTTCGCTTTGTCCTCCTCCTTCCCTTCTCTTTCTTCTTCTTTTCTTCTTCTTCTTTTCTTCTCATTTTTCTTCTACTTCTTTCTCCTTTCTTGTTTCTTGTTTCTTCTTTCTTCTTTTATCTTTGTTCTTCCTTCTTGCTTATCCTTTCTTTCTTCATCTATATTCTTTATTCTTTTGCCTTTCTTCTTTATTCTTCTCTTCTTCTTCCACTTCCTCTTCTTCTCCTTCTTCTTCTCCACTTTTTCTTTCTCGTCTTCATCTTCTTCTTTTTCTTAATCCTTAATTCCCAATCAATGATCCATAACCCTTAACCCCTAATCCATAAGCCTTAATCCTTAAATCCCTATTCCATCTCTTCTTCGTCTTCTTCTTCTTCCTCCTCATCATCTTCTTCTTCTTCTTCTTCTTCCCCTTCTTCTACTTCTTTACTTTCTTCGTCTTATTATTTATTTTCTTCTTCTTCATATTCTTCTTCTTCTTCTTTCTCATCTTCCTCTTCTTCTTCTTCTTCTTCCACTTCTTCTTCTTCTTCTACTTCTTCTTCTTCTTCTCCTCCTTCTTCTTCTCTTATTCTTCTTATTCACTTCTTCTTCCTCATCTTCTTCTTCTTCTTCTTCTATTTATTCTTCTTCTTCTTCCCCTTCATCTTCTTCTTCTTCATCATCATCTCCTTCTCCTTCTTTTTCTGCTTCTTCTCTTTTTCTTTCTCCTTCTCCTCCTCCTTCTCCTTCTCCTTCACCTTCTTTTACTCCCTCTCCATCTCCTTCTCCTTCTACATTTCCTTCTCCATCTCCTTCTCTTACTCCTTCTCCTTCTCCTTCTCCTCCTCCTTCTCTTCCTCCTCCTTCTCCTTCCTCTTCTTCTTCTTCTTCTTCTCCCTCTTCATCTTCTTCTTCTCCTCCTTTTATTTCTTTTTCTACTTCTCTTTCCCATTCTTCTTCTTATTCTTCTTATTCATCTTCTATTTCTTCTTCTTCTTCTTTTTCTAATTCTTCTTCTTCTTCTTCATCTTTTCTTCCTCTATTCTTCTCATTCTTCTACTTTTTCTTCTTCATCTTCCTCTTCTTCGTCTTCTTCTTCTTCTTCTATTTTTTCCTCTTCATTTTCCTCTTCTCTTCTTCTTCTTCAATGTTTTCACTTTCTTCTTCTTCTTTCTTTTCTCATTGTCCTTCTTCTTCTTCTTCTTCTTCTTCTTCCTCTTCTTCACTTTATTTTTCTTCTTCTTCTTCTTCTTCTTCTTCTTCCTCATTTTCTTCTTCCTCTTCTTCTTCCACTTCTTCCTCTACTTCTTCATCATCCTCTTCTTTTTCTTCTCTTCTTCTTCTCTTTCTTCTTCTTCTTCTTCTCTTTCTTCTTCTTCTTCTTATTCTTCTTGTTCTTCTTGCATTTCTTCTTCTTCTTCTTCTACTACTACTTCTTGTTCTTCTTCTTCTTCATCTTTTTTTCATCTATTCTTCTTATTCTTCTTCTTTTTCTTCTTCAGCTTCAATTCTTCTTGTTCTTCTTCTTCTTCTTCTTCTTCTTCTTATTCCACTTCAACTTCCTCTTCTTCTTCTTCTTCATCGTTTTCACCTTCTTTTTCTTCTTCTTCTTCATCTTCTTCTTCTTCTTTCTTTTCTCCTTCTTCTTCTCCTTCTTCTTCTTCTTCTTCTTCTTCTACTAGTACTACTTCTTGTTCTTCTTCTTCTTCTTTTATCTCTTGTTCTTCTTCTTCTTCTTTTATCTCTTGTTCTTCTTCTTTTTCTTTGTCGTCTTTTCTTCTTTTTCTTCTTCTTCTTCTTCTTTTCTCATTCTCATTCTCCTTCTCCTTCTTCTCATTATCTTTCAGCTTCCCCTTCCCCTCCTCCGTATCATTCTCCTTCTTATTCTCACTCTCCTTCTCTTTTTCCTGCTCTTTTTCATTCTCTATCTCCTTCTCTTTTTCCTCCTTTTTGTACTCCTCCTTCTCTTTCTCTTTCTTCTTATTTTTCTTCTCTTTTTTCTTTTACTTCTTTCTCCTTTCTTATTGCTTCTTTCTTCTTTTATCTTTGTTCTTCCTTCTTGCTTATCATTTCATTCTTCAACTTTCTTCTTTCTTCTTTTCTTTTTCTTTTTATTCTTCCTCTTCTTCTTCCACTTCCTCTTCTTCTTCTTCTTATTCCACTTTTTCTTCCTCTTCTTCTTCTTCTTCTTCTTTCTTAATCGTTAATCCTTAATCAATGATCCGTAATCCTTAATCCCTAATTCTTAATCTTTAATCCCTAATCTATAATCCTTAATCTTTAATCCCTAACTCTTAATCATTAATCTCGAATCCCTAATATCTAACCCCTCACCTAATACTAATCTCTTATCTCTAAGCCTTAATCTCTAATCTCTAATATGTTTTTCCGTAATCCCAAATTCCTATTAACTAATCTCTAATCAACAAACCCTATTCTCTAATCCATAATCGAAAATCCTTCTTCTTATACTTGTTCTACTTCATCTTCTTCTTTGCTAATCCTTCATCCCAAATGCCAAATCCCTGATCTCAAATCCAAATCCTTAATCCTTATTATTTAAGACCTTATCCCTTAATCTTTAAATCTTAATCACTAATCCATAACCTTCAATCGCTTTTCTTGAATCTCTAATTCATAATCTGTAATGTCTAATACGAAGCCCCTAACCCATAATCTTGAATCCCTAATGCCAAATACTTAGTTCTTAACTCCTTCGTGTCGAATCCCTAGCCCTAATCATTAATCTCTAATACCTAATATCCAATCCTTAACACTTAATCCCTTAATACCCCATGTTTAATCTTATTGTTCTTCTTCTTTTTCTTCTTGTCATTCTTCTTCTTATTCTTCCACTTCTTTTTCTTCTTCTTCTTCTTGATCTTCTACCTGATCTGCTTCTACTAATTCTACTACTTCTTCATATTCTTCTTCTTCTCGTTTTTCTTACTTTTTTTTATCCTCTTCTTCTACTTACTCTCGTTCTCCTTCTTCCTCTTCTTCATCTTTCTTTTCTTCTTCTACTTCCTACTCCTCATCTAATTCGTCTTCTTCTTCTTCTTCTTCCTATTCTTCTTCTTCTTCTTCTCGTCCTCCTTCTTTTTCTTCTTCTTCTTCTTTTTTTCTTCTTTTTCGTCTTCTTTTTCTTCTTATTTTTCAATTTCTTCTTCTTCTTCTTTCACTTGTTCCCCATCTTCCACTTCTTCTCCTTCCTCTTCTTCTTCTTCATCCTCATCTTGTTCTAGTTCATCTTCTACTTCTTCTACTTCTTCCTCTTCCTCTTCCTCTTCTTCTTCTTCTTCTTCTTCCTCTTCTTCTTGTTCTTCGTCGTCATCTTCTTCTTCTTCGTCTTCTACTTCTTCTTCTTCTTCTTCTACTTCTTCTTCTTCTTCTCCTTCCCCTATTTCTTCTTCCTTCTTATTCTTTTCCTCTTCCTCTCTCCCTTTTTCCTCTTCTTGTTTTTCCTCTTCTTCTTTTTCTTCCTCTTCCTCTTCCCCTTATTCTCCTACTTTTTCTTTTTCTTCTTCTTCATATTATTATTATTTCTTCCTCATCATCATCATCATCATCATCTTCTTCTTCTTCATCCTCTTCTACCTCTTCTTATCTTCCTCCTCCTCGTCCCACTTCTTCTTCTTCTTCTTCTTCCTCTTCTTCTTTTCTTCTTCTTCTTTCCCTTTTCCTTTACTTATTCTTCTTCTTGTCCTTTTTCTTCCTCTTCTACATCCTCCTCTTCTTCTTCTTTTTCTTCTTCCTCTTCTTCACTTCTTCCTCCTAATCTTCATCTTCTTCTTCGTCTTCTTCTTCTCATCTTCCACTTCTTCTTCTTCTTTCCCTTCTTCTAATTCTTCTTCTTCTTCTTCTTCTGCTACTTCTTCTTCTTGATCTTCTTCTACTTACTCTTCTACTTTTTCTTATTCTTCATCTTCTTCTTATTTTTTCTTCTTTTTTCTCATCTTCTTCGCACTCTTGTTCATTTTCTTCCTCTTCTTCTTCTTCATATTCTACTTTTTCTTCTTCCTCTTCATCTTCTTCCTCTTCTTCTTCTTCTTCTTCTTCTTTCCTCTTATTCTTATTCTTATTCCTGTTCTTCTTCTACCCCTTCTTATTCTTCTTGTTCTTCTTCTCCTTCTTCATCTTCTTCTTCTTCTTCTTCTTCTTCTTCGTCTACATCTTCTTCTTCTTCTTTTAATTCTCTTTCTTTTTCTATTTCTTCCTCTTCTTTTTTTTCTTCTTCCTCTTCCGCTTCTACTTCTTCTCCTTTGTCCTATTCTTCTTACTCTTCTTCTTCTTTGATGTCTCTTCTTCTACTTGTACTTATTCTTCTTCTAGTACTTCTATTCTTCATCTTCTACTACTTCTTTTTCTTCCTCTTAATCTTCTTCTTCTTCTTCTTATTCATCTTCTTCTTCCTATTCTACCTCTTACTCCTCTTCTAATTCTTCTTCATCTTCTTCTAGTTCTTCCTATTCCTCTTGTTTTTCTACTTCTTCTCTTTCTTTTCTTCTTCTTCTTCTTCTTCTTCATCTTCTACTTCTTAGTTCTTTTTCTTCTTCTTCTTCTTCTACTCCTACTTCTTCTTCTTCTTCTTGTCCTTCTTCCTCTTCTTCTTCTTCTTCTACTACTTCCTATTGTTCTTCTTCTTCATCTTCTTCTTCCTTCGCTACTTCTTCTTCTTTTTCTTGAACTTCTTCTTATTCGACTGCTTCTTCTATTTCTCCTTCTTCTTCTTCTTCTTTCATTTCTTGTTCTTCTTCTTCTTCCTCCTCTCA
>JAIUJO010000258.1:667610-682610 GCA_023846275.1 Vanilla planifolia | reverse complement strand
CTTCTTCTACTACCCCGTCCTCAGCTAATTCCTCTTCTTCTTCTTCTTCTTCCTATTCTTCTTCTTCTTCTTCTCGTCCTCCTTCTTTTTCTTCTTCTTCTTCTTCTTCTTTTCTTCTTTTTCGTCTTCATTTTCTTCTTATTTTTCAATTTCTTCTTCTTCTTCTTTCACTTGTTCCCCATCTTCCACTTCTTCTCCTTCCTCTTCTTCTTCTTCATCACCATTTTGTTCTAGTTCAACTTCTTCTTCTACTTCTTCCCCTTCCTCTTCCTCTTCTTCTTCTTCTTCTTCTTCTTCCTCTTCTTCTTGTTCTTCGTCGCCATCTTCTTCTTCTTCGTCTTCTACTTCTTCTTCTTCTACTTCTACTTCTTCTTCTTCTTCTCCTTCCTTTCCTTCCTCTCCTTCTTCCTCTTATTCTTTTCCTCTTCCTTTCTCCCTATTTCCTCTTCTTGTTTTTCCTCTTCTTCTTTTTCTTCCTCTTACTCTTCACCTTATTCTCCTACTTCTTTTTCTTCTTCTTATTATTATTATTATTATTATTCTTTTTCTTGTTCTTCCTCATCATCATCATAATCTTCTTCTTCTTCTTCTTCTTCCTCTTCTATCACTTCTTCTCTTCCTCCTCCTCATCCACTTCTTCTTCTTCTTCTTCTTCTTCCTCTTCTTCTTTTCTTCTTCTTCTTTCCCTTTTCCTCTACTTATTCTTCTTCTTCTTCATCCTCTTCTTCTTCTTCTTCTTCTTCTTCCTCTTCTTCACTTCTTCCTCCTAATCTTCATCTTCTTCTTCGTCCTCTTCTCCTCATCTTCCACTTCTTCTTCTACTTCCCCTTCTTCTTCTAGTTCTTCTTCTTCTTCTCCTCCTTCTGCTACTTCTTCTTCTTGATCTTCTTCTACTTACTCTTCTACTTTTTATTATTCTTCATCTTCTTCTTATTTTTTCTTCTTTTTCTTCATCTTCTTCTCACTCTTGTTCCTCTTCTTCCTCTTATTCTTCTTCATATTCGACTTTTTCTTCTTCCTCTTCATCTTCTTCCTCTTCTTCTTCTTCTTCTTCTTTTTTCCTCTTATTCTTATTCTTATTCCTGTTCTTCTTCTACCCCTTCTTATTCTTCTTATTCTTCTTCTCCTTCTTCATCTTCTTCTTCTTCTTCTTTTTCTTCTACAACTTCTTCTCTTCTTCTACTTCTTCCTCTTCTTCTAATTCTCTTTCTTTTTCTATTTCTTCTTCTTCTTTTTCTTCCTCTTCCTCTTCCTCTTCTACTTCTTCTCCTTTGTCCTGTTCTTCTTACTCTTCTTCTTCTTTGACCTCTCTTCTTCTACTTGTACTTATTCTTCTTCTAGTACTTCTATTTCTTCTTCTTCTGCTACTTCTTTTTCTTCCTCTTAATCTTCTTCTTCTTCCTATTCTACCTCTTATTCCTCTTCTAATTCTTCTTCATCTTCTACTAGTTCTTCCTCTTCCTCTTGTTTTCTGCTTCTTCTCTTTCTTTTCTTCTTCTTCTTCTTCTTCTTCTTCATCTTCTACTTCTTTCATTCCTTTTCTTCATCTTCTTCTTCTCCTACTTCTTCTTCTTCTTCTCGTCCTTCTTCCTCTTCTTCTTCTTCTTCTACTACTTCCTATTCTTCTTCTTCTTCATCTTCTTCTTCCTCCTCTACTTCTTCTTCTTTTTCTTGAACTTCTTAATTCGACTGCATCTTCTTCTTCTCCTTCTTCTTCTTCTTCTTTTATTTCTTGTTCTTCTTCTTCTTCCTCCTCTCATTACTCTTCTTTTTTTTTCTTCTTTCTCTTTTTCTTGTTCTTCTTCCTCTTCTTCGTCTTCTTCTTTTTCTTATTCTCTTTTTTCTTCCTCTTCTTCTTCTTCCTCCTCTTCCTCTTTTTCTTCTTCTTATTCTCCTTCTTCTTCTACTACTACTTCTTCCTCTCCTTCTACCTCTTCTTCTTTTTTTTCTACTTCTTCCTCTTCTCCTTCTTCTCCTTCTTCTTCTTCTTCTTCTTCTTCTTCCAATTTTTCTTCACCTTCTCCTTCTTCTCTTCTTCTTTCTTATACATCTTCTTGTTCCTCTTCTTCTTCTATTTCTTCTTATTGTTCCTTTTCTTCTTCTATCTCTCTTCTTCTTCATCTTCTTCTTCTTCTTCTTCTTCTTCCTCTTCTTGTTCTTCTTCATCTTCTTCTTCTTCTTCTTCTTTTTCTTCCTCTTCTTCTTTTGTTTCTTCTTACTCTAATTCTATTTTTTTTTTCTTCTTTTTCTTCTACTCCTTATATATCTTCTTCTTCCCCTTCCACTTCTTCTTCTTCTTCTTAATCTTCTTCTACTACTATTTCTTAATCTGCTACTACTTCTTCTTCTTCTTCTTCCTCTTCTTCTTCTTCATATTCTTTTATCCTTCTTCAACTTCTACTTCTTTTACTTCATCTTCTACTACTTCTTCTACTTCTTCTTCTAGTACTTCTTCTTCTACTTCTTCTTCTACTTTTTTCCATACTTCTTCTACTTCTTCTTTTCTTCCTCTTCTTCTCCTCCTTTTACTTCTACTTGTTCTACATCTCCTTCTTCTTCTTCTTCTATTTCCTTATCTATTCTTCCTCTTCTTCTTCTTCAATTTCAACTTCTTCTTCTTTTTCTTTTTCTTCTAAATCTTTTTCTTCTTATTCATATTCATCTTCTTCTTTCTCTGCCAATTCTTCCACATCTTCTTCTTCTTCTTGTCTCTCTTCGTCATGTCTTCCTACTTCTTTCTTCTTCTTCTTCTTCTTCTTCTCCTACTTCTTCTTCTTCTTCTTCTTCTTCTTCCTCTACTTCCTCTTCTTCATCATCTTCTTCTACTTCTACTTCTTCCTCCTCTCATCTTCTTCATCATCTTCTTCTACTTCTTGTCTATCTTCTTCTTCTTCTTCCCCTTCTTCTTCTTCTTCTTTTTCTTGATCTTCTTCAACATCTTGTACAATTTCTTCTTTTTATTCCTCTTCTTCTCCTTCTTCTCCCTCTTAAACATCTTCGTCTTCTTCTTCTTCTTTTTCCTATTCTTCTTCTACTTCCTCTTCTACTTCTTTCTATTCTTCTTCTTCTTCTTCTTCTTCTTCTTCTTCTTCTCCTACTTCTTCTTTTACTTCTTCTTCTTTTTCTGTTGTTCCTTCTTCTTCTTCTTCTTCTACTACTTCTTCTTCCACTTGCTGCTCTTCTTCCTGTTTTTATTCTTCCACTTCTTCTTCCTCCTCTTCTTCTACTTCTTCTTCCTCCCTCTTCATCTACTTCTTCTACTTCTTCTCCTTCTTCTACTTCTACTTCACCTTCTTCTCTTCTCCTTCTTCTTCTTCTTCTTCTTCTTCTTCTTCCTCTTCTTCCTCCTCCTCTTCTTCTTCTTGTCTTCCTTTTCTTCGTCATGTTCTCATCTGTTATCCTCTTCTTCTATTTCTAATTCTACTTTTTCTTCTGCTACTACTACTACTCCTTTTTCTACTTCTTCTCTTTCTTCTTCTTCTTGCTTTTCGTCTTCTTCTCTTTCTTCTTCTTCCCTTCTTTTTCTTCTTTTTCCTCTTTTCTTTTTTTTTTCTACTTCTTTTTATTCCACCTCTTGTTCCTCATCTTCTTCTTCTTCTTCATCTTTTTTTCCTCTTCCTCTTATTGCTTCTACTTCTTCTTCCTCCTATTCTTCATCTTTTTCTTCCTTCTTCTTCCTTAATTCCTTTTCCCTTTCTTCTTCCCCTTCTTCTTCTTCTTCTTCTTCCACTTTGTCCCCATCCTTTTTGGATTCTTCTACTTCTTCTTCTTTTACTTCTTCGTCTTCTTCTTCTTATTCTACTTCTTCTTCTTATTCTTTTTCTTCTTCTTCTCCTTCATCTTTCTTCTTCCTCCTCTTCTACTTCCTCTTCTTCATCATCTTCTTATTCTTGTACTTCTTTTTCTTCTACTTCTTCTACCTGAAAATCTTCTCCTTCTACTTCTTCTTATTCTTCTTCTCTTTTTCTTTCTACTACTTCGCCTTATACTTTCTTATTCTTCTTATTCTCCTACTTCTTCTTCCACTTGCTCTTCTTCTTCTTCAACTACTTCTTGTCCTTCTTCTTCTTCGTCTTCTTCTTCTTAATATTATTATTTTTAATCTTCTTCTTCTTCTTCTTCCTCTTCCTCTTCTATTTCTTATTCTTCTTCTTGTTCTTGTTCTTCTTCTTCTACTACTACTTCTTCTTCTTCTTCTTTTTCTTCTTCCACTTCTTCCTCATCTTCTTCTAATTCTTCTTCCTCTTCTATTTCTTCAACTTCATTCTATTCTTATTCTCCTTCTTGTTCTTCACCGACATCTTCTTCTTCTCCATCTTCATCTTTTTTCTCTTCTTTTCCTTCTTTTCATCTTCTTCTTTCTCTTCTTCTTCCTCTTCTACTTCTTCATCTTCTTCTTCTTCTTCTTCCACTATTACTACTTCTTGTTCTTCTTCTTCTTCTTTCATTTCTTGTTCTTCTTTTTCTTTGTCTTCTTTTTCTCCTTTTTCTTCTTCTTCCTCTTCTTTTCTCCTTCTCCTTCTCCTTCTCCTTCTTCTCATTATCTTTCAACTTCTCCTTCCCCTCCTCCTTATCATTCTTTTTCTCATTCTCACTCTCCTTCTCTTTTTCCTTCTCTTTCTCATTCTCTGTCTCCTTCTTTTTCCTCCTCCTTCTCTTTGTCCTCCTCCTTCCCCTTCTCTTTCTTCTTTTCTTCTTCTTCTTTTCTTCTCCTTTTTCTTCTACTTCTTTCTCCTTTCTTGTTTCTTGTTTCTTCTTTCTTCTTTTATCTTTGTTCTTCCTTCTTGCTTATCCTTCTTTCTTCATCTATATTCTTTATTCTTTTGCCTTTTCTTCTTTATTCTTCCTCTTCTTCTTCCACTTCCTCTTCTTCTCCTTCTTCTTCTTCCACTTTTTCTTTCTCGCTTCATCTTCTTCTTTTTTCTTAATCCTTAATTCCCAATCAATGATCCATAACCCTTAACCCCTAATCCATAAGCCTTAATCCTTAATCCCTATTCCATCTCTTCTTCGTCTTCTTCTTCTTCCTCCTCATCATCTTCTTCTTCTTCTTCTTCTTCCCCTTCTTCTACTTCTTTACTTTCTTCGTCTTATTATTTTATTTTCTTCTTCTTCATATTCTTCTTCTTCTTCTTTCTCATCTTCCTCTTCTTCTTCTTCTTCTTCCACTTCTTCTTCTTCTTCTACTTCTTCTTCTTCTTCTCCTCCTTCTTCTTCTCTTATTCTTCTTATTCCACTTCTTCTTCCTCATCTTCTTCTTCTTCTTCTTCTATTTATTCTTCTTCTTCTTCCCCTTCATCTTCTTCTTCTTCATCATCATCTCCTTCTCCTTCTTTTTCTGCTTCTTCTCTTTTTCTTTCTCCTTCTCCTCCTCCTTCTCCTTCTCCTTCACCTTCTTTTACTCCCTCTCCATCTCCTTCTCCTTCTACATTTCCTTCTCCATCTCCTTCTCTTACTCCTTCTCCTTCTCCTTCTCCTCCTCCTTCTCTTCCTCCTCCTTCTCCTTCCTCTTCTTCTTCTTCTTCTTCTCCCTCTTCATCTTCTTCTTCTCCTCCTTTTATTTCTTTTTCTACTTCTCTTTCCCATTCTTCTTCTTATTCTTCTTATTCATCTTCTATTTCTTCTTCTTCTTCTTTTTCTAATTCTTCTTCTTCTTCTTCATCTTTTCTTCCTCTATTCTTCTCATTCTTCTACTTTTTCTTCTTCATCTTCCTCTTCTTCGTCTTCTTCTTCTTCTTCTATTTTTTCCTCTTCATTTTCCTCTTCCTCTTCTTCTTCTTCAATGTTTTCACTTTCTTCTTCTTCTTTCTTTTCTCATTGTCCTTCTTCTTCTTCTTCTTCTTCTTCTTCCTCTTCTTCACTTTATTTTTCTTCTTCTTCTTCTTCTTCTTCTTCTTCCTCATTTTCTTCTTCCTCTTCTTCTTCCACTTCTTCCTCTACTTCTTCATCATCCTCTTCTTTTTCTTCTTCTTCTTCTTCTCTTTCTTCTTCTTCTTCTTCTCTTTCTTCTTCTTCTTCTTATTCTTCTTGTTCTTCTTGCATTTCTTCTTCTTCTTCTTCTACTACTACTTCTTGTTCTTCTTCTTCTTCATCTTTTTTTCATCTATTCTTCTTATTCTTCTTCTTTTTCTTCTTCAGCTTCAATTCTTCTTGTTCTTCTTCTTCTTCTTCTTCTTCTTATTCCACTTCAACTTCCTCTTCTTCTTCTTCTTCATCGTTTTCACCTTCTTTTTCTTCTTCTTCTTCATCTTCTTCTTCTTCTTTCTTTTCTCCTTCTTCTTCTCCTTCTTCTTCTTCTTCTTCTTCTTCTACTAGTACTACTTCTTGTTCTTCTTCTTCTTCTTTTATCTCTTGTTCTTCTTCTTCTTCTTTTATCTCTTGTTCTTCTTCTTTTTCTTTATCGTCTTTTCTTCTTTTTCTTCTTCTTCTTCTTCTTTTCTCATTCATTCTCCTTCTCCTTCTTCTCATTATCTTTCAGCTTCCCCTTCCCCTCCTCCGTATCATTCTCCTTCTCATTCTCACTCTCCTTCTCTTTTTCCTGCTCTTTTTCATTCTCTATCTCCTTCTCTTTTTCCTCTTTTTTGTACTCCTCCTTCTCTTTCTCTTTATTCTTATTTTTCTTCTCTTTTTTCTTTTACTTCTTTCTCCTTTCTTATTGCTTCTTTCTTCTTTTATCTTTGTTCTTCCTTCTTGCTTATCATTTCATTCTTCAACTTTCTTCTTTCTTCTTTTCTTTTTCTTTTTTATTCTTCCTCTTCTTCTTCCACTTCCTCTTCTTCTTCTTCTTATTCCACTTTTTCTTCCTCTTCTTCTTCTTCTTCTTCTTTCTTAATCGTTAATCCTTAATCAATGATCCGTAATCCTTAATCCCTAATTCTTAATCTTTAATCCCTAATCTATAATCCTTAATCTTTAATCCCTAACTCTTAATCACTAATCTCGAATCCCTAATATCTAACCCCTCACCTAATACTAATCTCTTATCTCTAAGCCTTAATCTTTAATCTCTAATATGTTATTCCTTAATCCCAAATTCCTATTAACTAATCTCTAATCAACAAACCCTATTCTCTAATCCATAATCGAAAATCCTTCTTCTTCTACTTGTTCTACTTCATCTTCTTCTTTGCTAATCCTTCATCCCAAATGCCAAATCCCTGATCTCAAATCCAAATCCTTAATCCTTATTATTTAAGACCTTATCCCTTAATCTTTAAATCTTAATCACTAATCCATAACCTTCAATCGCTTTTCTTGAATCTCTAATTCATAATCTGTAATCTCTAATACGAAGCCCCTAACCCATAATCTTGAATCCCTAATGCCAAATACTTAGTTCTTAACTCCTTCGTGTCGAATCCCTAGCCCTAATCATTAATCTCTAATACCTAATATCCAATCCTTAACACTTAATCCCTAATACCCCATGTCTAATCTTATTGTTCTTCTTCTTTTTCTTCTTGTCATTCTTCTTCTTATTCTTCCACTTCTTTTTCTTCTTCTTCTTCTTGATCTTCTACCTGATCTGCTTCTACTAATTCTACTACTTCTTCATATTCTTCTTCTTCTTCTTCTTGTTTTTCTTACTTTTTTTAATCCTCTTCTTCTACTTCCTCTTGTTCCCCTTCTTCCTCTTCTTCATCTTTCTTTTCTTCTTCTACTTCCTCCTCCTCAACTAATTCCTCCTATTCTTCTTCTTCTTCTTCTCATCCTCCTTCTTTTTCTTCTTCTTCTTTTTCTTTTCTTTTTTTCGTCTTCTTTTTCTTCTTATTTTTCAATTTCTTCCACTTCATCTTTCACTTGTTCCCCATCTTCCACTTCTTCTCCTTCCTCTTCATCTTCTTCATCCTCATCTTGTTCTAGTTCATCTTCTTCTTCTTCTACTTCTTTCTCTTCATCTTCCTTTTCTTCTTCTTCTTCTTCTTCTTCCTCTTCTTCTTGTTCTTCGTCGTCATCTTCTTCTTCTTCGTCTTCTACTTCTTCTTCTTCTTCTCCTTCCCCTCCTTCTTCTTCTTCCTCTTATTCTTTTCCTCTTCCTCTCTCCCTTTTTCCTCTTCTTGTTTTTCCTCTTCTTCTTTTTCTTCCTCTTCCTCTTCCCCTTATTCTCCTACTTCTTCTTCTTCTTCTTATTATTATTTTTATTCTTCTTTTTCTTGATCTTCCTCATTATCATCATCATCATCTTCTTCTTCTTAATCCTCTTCTACCTCTTCTTCTCTTCCTCCTCCTCATCCCACTTCTTCTTCTTCTTCTTCTTCCTCTTCTTCTTTTCTTCTTCTTCTTTCCCTTTTCCTTTACTAATTCTTCTTCTTGTCCTTTTTCTTCCTCTTCTTCATCCTCCTCTTCTTCTTCTTCTTCTTCTTCTTCACTTCTTCCTCCTAATTTTCATCTTCTTCTTCGTCCTCTTCTCCTCATCTTCCACTTCTTCTTCTTCCCCTTCTTCTTCTAATTCTTCTTCTTCTTCTGCTACTTCTTCTTGATCTTCTTCTTCTTACCCTTCTACTTTTTCTTATTCTTCATCTTCTTCTTATTTTTTCTTCTATTTCTTCATCTTCTTCTCACTCTTGTTCCTCTTCTTCCTCTTCTTCTTCTTCTTCTTCATATTTTACTTTTTCTTCTTCCTCTTCATCTTCTTCCTCTTCTTCTTCTTCTTCTTTTCCTCTTATTCTTGTTCTTCCTCCTCTTCTTCTTCTACTTCTTCTCCTTCTTCAACTTCTTCTTTTTCTTCTTCTTCTGTTTATTCTACATCTTCTTCTTCTTCTTCTTCTACTTCTTCTTCTAATTCTCTTTCTTTTCTATTTCTTCTTCTTCTTTTTCTTCCTCTTCCCCTTCCTCTTCTACTTCTTCTCCTTTGTCCAGTTCTTCTTACTCTTCTTCTTCTTTGACATCTCTTCTTCTACTTGTACTTATTCTTCTTCTAGTACTTCTATTTCTTCTTCCACTACTACTTCTTTTTCTTCCTCTTAATCTTCTTCTTCTTCTTCTTATTCATCTTCTTCTTCCTATTCTACATCTTATTCCTCTTCTAATTCTTCTTCATCTTCTTCTAGTTCTTCCTCTTCCTCTTGTTTTTCTACTTCTTTTCTTTCTTTTCTTCTTCATCTTCCTCTTCTTCATCTTCTACTTCTTTCGTTCTTTTTCTTCTTCTCCTTCTACTCCTACTTCTTCTTCTTCTTTTCCTTCTTCCTCTTCTTCTCCTTCTTCTACTAGTTCCTATTCTTCTTCTTCTTCATCTTCTTCTTCCTCCTCTACTTCTTCTTCTTTTTCTTGAACTTCTTCTTATTCGACTGCTTCTTCTTCTTCTTTTATTTCTTGTTCTTCTTCTTCTTCCTCCTCTCATTACTCTTCTTTCTATTTTTCTTCTTTCTCTTTTTCTTCTTCTTCTTCCTCTTCATCTTCTTCCTCTTCTTCATCTTGTTGTTTTTCTTATTCTCTTTTTTCTTCCTCTTCTTCTTCTTCTTCCTCCTCCTCTTTTTCTTCTTCTTCTTCTCCTTCACCTTCTTCTACTACTACTTTCTCTCCTTCTACCTCTTCTTCTTCTTTTTTTTCTACTTCTTCCTCTTCTCCTTCTTCTCCTTCTTCTTCTTCTTCTTCATCTTCTTCTTCTTCCACTTTTTCTTCTTCTTCTCCTTCTTCTTCTTTTCCTTCTTCGTGATCTTCTTCTTCTTGTTATACATCGTCTTCTTCCTCTTCTTCTTCTACTTCTTCTTATTGTTCCTTTTCTTCTTCTATCTCTTCTTCTTCTTCATCTTCTTCTTCTTCTTCTTCTTCTTCTTCTTCTTCCTCTTCTTGTTCTTCTTTATCATCTTCTTCTTCTTCTTCTTCTTCTTCCTCTTCTTCTTTCGTTTCTTCTTACTATAATTCTATTTCTTTTTTTCTTCTTTTTCTTTTACTCCTTCTTATATATCTTCTTCTTCTTCTCCTTCCACTTCTTCTTCTTCTTCTTAATCTTCTTCTACTATTATTTCTTAATCTTCTACTTCTTCTTCTTCTTCTTCTTCCTCTTCTTCTTCTTCTTCCTCTTCATATTCTTTTCTCCTTCTTCAACTTCTACTTCTTTTACTTCTTCTTCTTCTTCTACTTCTTCTACTTCTTGTTCTAATACTTCTTCTTCTACTTTTTTCCATACATCTTCTACTTCTTCTTTTCTTCCTCTTCTTCTCCTCCTACTACTTCTACTAGTTCTATATCTCCTTCTTCTTCTTCTTCTATTTCCTTATCTATTCTTCCTCTTCTTCTTCTTCTATTTCAACTTCTTCTTCTTTTTCTTTTTCTTCTAAATCTTCTTCTTCTTATTCATATTCATCTTCTTCTTTCTCTACCAGTTCTTCCACATCTTCTTCTTCTTGTTGTCTCTCTTCATCATGTCTTCCTGCTTCTTTCTTCTTCTTCTTCTTCTTCTCCTACTTCTTCATCTTCTTCTTCTTCTTCTTCTTCTTCCTCTACTTCCTCTTCTTCATCATCTTCTTCTACTTCTACTTCTTCCATTTCTTCATCTTCTTCATCATCTTCTTCTAATTCTTATCTAGCTTCTTCTTCTTCTTCTTCCCCTTCTTCTTCTTCTTCTTCTTCTTCTTTTTCTTCTTCTTCTTCTTGATCTTCTTCAACTTCTTGTACAATTTCTTCTTTTTCTTCCTCTTCTTCTCCTTCTTCTTCCTCTTAAACATCTTCTTCTTCTTTTTCCTATTCTTCTTCTTCTTCTTTTTCTATTGTTCCTTTTTCTTCTTCTTCTTCTACTTCTACTTCTTCTTCTTCTTCTTCTTCTTCTTTTTCTATTGTTCCTTTTTCTTCTTCTTCTTCTACTTCTACTTCTTCTTCTTCTTCCACTTGCTCCACTTCTTCCTCTTCTTCTTATTCCTCCTCTTCTTCTACTTCTTCCTCTACTTCTTCCTCTACTTCTTCTACTTCTTCTCCTTTTTCTACTTCTACTTCACCTTCTTCTCCTTCTCCTTCTTCTACTTCTTCTTCTTCTTCTTCTTCCTCTTCTTCCTCCTCCTCTTCTTCTTCTTTATCTTCCTTTTCTTCGTCATCTTCTCATCCGTTATCCTCTTGTTCTATTTCTAATTCTACTTTTTCTTCTGCTACTACTACTACTCCTTCTACTTCTTCTCTTTCTTCTTCTTCTTCTTCTAGCTATTCTTCTTCTTCTCTTTCTTCTTCTTCCTCTTCTTTTTCTTCTTTTCCCTCTTCTCTTTCTTTTTCTACTTCTTTTTCTTCCACCTCTTGTTCCTCATCTTCCTCTTCTTCTTCATCCTCTTTTTCCTCTTCCTCTTTTGCTTCTACTTCTTCTTCCTCCTATTCTTCATCTTTTTCTTCCTTCTTCTTCCTTTAATTCCTTTTCCCCTTCTTCTTCCCCTTCTTCTTCTTCTTCTTCTTCCACTTTGTCCCCATCCTTTTTGGATTCTTCTACTTCTTCTTCTTCTTTTACTTCTTCGTCTTCTTCTTTGTCTTCTTCTTCTTATTCTACTTCTTCTTCTTATTCTTTTTCGTCTTCTTCTCCTTCATCTTCTTCTTCCTCCTCTTCTACTTCCTCTTCTTCATCATCTTCTTATTCTTGTACTTCTTCTTTTTCTTCTACTTCTTCTATCTGAAATTCTTCTCCTTCTTCTTCTTCTTGTTCTTCTTCTCTTTTTCTTCTACTACTTCCTCTTATACTTCTTATTCTTCTTATTCTCCTACTTCTTCCACTTGCTCTTCTTCTTCTTCAACTACTTCTTCTTGTCCTTCATCTTCTTCCTCTTCTTCTTCTTAATATTATTATTTTTATTATTCTTCTTATTCGTCCTCCTCTTCTACTTCTTATTCTTCTTCTTGTTCTTCTTCTTCTTCTTCTACTACTGCTTCTTCTTCTTATTCTTTTTCTTCTTCTTCTTTTTCTTCTTCCTCTTCTTCCTCATCTTCTTCTACTTCTTCCTCCTCTTCTGCTTCTTCTACTTCATCCACTTCTTATTCTCCTTCTTCTTCTTCACCGACATCTTCTTCTTCTCCATCTTCATCTTTTTCTTCTTCTTTTCCTTCTATTCATCTTCTTCTTTATCTGCTTCCTCCTCCACTTCTTCTTCTTCTTCTTCCTCTTCTTCTTCTTATTCTTCTACTTCAATTACAACTACTTCTTCTTCTTTTAATTCTTCTTCTACTTTCTCCTCCTCCTCCTCCTTGTCTTCTTCTTATTCCTCATCTTGTTCTTCTTCTTCCTCTTCTTCTTCTTCTTCACCATTATCTTCTTCTTCTTCGACATCTTCTTCTTCTTCTTCTTCTGTTGCTTCTCCTTCTACTTCTTTATCTTCTGCTTCTTCTTTTTCTACTTCTTCTTCTACTACTACTACTTCTTCATCTTCTTCTTCTACTACTACTATTACTACTACTTCTTACTTTTCTTCTTCTTCTTCTTGTTTTTCTTATTCTTCTTCTCCTTCTTCTTCTTCTTCTTTTAATTTTTCTCCTCCACCATCTTCAACTTCTTTTTCTTCTTCTTCGTCTTCTTCTTCTTCATTTTCTTCTTCTTCTTCATCTTCTTCTCAATCTTCTTCTTCTGTTTCTCCTTCTTCTTCTTTTTCTCAATCTTCTTCATCTTCTTAATCTTCTTCTTCTACTTTCTTTTTGACTTCTTATTCTTCTGCTTCTTCTTCATCTTTCTCTTCTTATTCTTCTTCTTCTTCTTCTTCCACTTCTTCATCATCATCTTCTTCTTCTACTTCAACTTCCACTTCTACTTCAACTTCTACTTCTACTTCTTCTTCTTCTTCTTTCACCTCCGCATCTTTTTATTTTTCTTCCTGTTTTTCCTCTTCTTGAACTTCTTCTTCTTCTTCTACTATTCCTCTTCTTCTTCTTCTTCTTCTTCTTCTTCATCTTTGCCTTCTTCTTCTTCTTCCACCTCTTCTTCAACGTCATCACCTTCTTCTTCATCTTCTTCTTCTTCTTCTTCTTCTTCTTCTTCTTGTACTTCTTCTTCTACTTCTTGTTCTTCTTCTTCTCCTTCTTCCTCTTCTTCTCTTCTTCTTCTTTTTCTTCTTCATCTACTACTTCTACTTCTTCTTCATCTTCCTTTACTTCTTCTACTTCTCCTTCTTGAACTTCTACTTCACGTTCTTCTCCTTCACCATCTTCTTCTTCTTCTTCTTCTTTTTCTTCTTCTACTTTTTTTTCTTCTCCTTCTTCTTCCTCCTCCTCCTCTTCTTCTTCTTCGTCTTCCTTTTCTTCTTCTTCATCTTCTCGTCCGTCTTCATCTTCTCGTCCGTCTTCATCTTCTTCTTCTTCTTCTTCTACTTCTTCTCTTTCTTCTTCTTCTTCTTCTTCCTCTTCTTTTTCCTTTTCTTCTTCTTCTTCTGCCTATTCTTCTTCTTCTTGCTTTTCTTCTACTTCCCCTTCTTATTCTTCTTCCTCTTCTTCTTTTTCTTTTTCTTCATCTTGTTTTTCTTCTTCTTCTTCTTGTCATAGTTCTTTGTCTTCTACTTCTTCTTCTTGTTCTTCTTCCTCTTCTTTTTTTGCTTTTCCATCTTATTCTTTTTCTATTTCTACTTATTGCACCTCTTGCTCCTCTTCTTCTTCTACTTCTTCTTCCTCTTCTTCCTCTTCCTCTTCTTGCTTCTACTTCTTCTTCCACTTCTTCTTCTTCATTTATTACTACTTCTTCTTCTTCCTTTCTTTTACTTCATCTAATTCTTCTTCTTTTTCCTCCCTCTCTTCTTCTTCTTCTAATTCTTTTTCCACTTAATCTTCCCCTTCTTCTTCTTCTTCTTCTTCTTCTCCGTCGTGTCCTCCTTTTTTGGCAGCTTCTTCTTCATCTTCTACTTTTCCTTCTTCTTCTTCTACTTCTTCTTCTTCTACTACTACTTCTTATTCTTCTTCTTCTTCTTCTTCTCCTTCTTCGTCTACTACTACTTCTTCTACTTCTTCATCATCTTCTTCTTCTTCTACTTCTTCTTCATGAAATTCTTCTCCTTCTTCTTCTTTTTCTTCTTCTACTTTTATACTATTATTTCTTCTTCTACTTATTATTCTACTTCTTCCTCTACTTATTCTTACATTTGTTCTTCTACTTCTTCTTCTACTACTTCTTCTTGTCCTTCTTCTTCTTCTTCTTCTTCTCCTTCTTCTTCTTCTTCCTCTTCCCCTTCTACTTCTTCTTCTTCTTCTTCTTCTTCTACTAGTACTACTACTACTTCTTCCTCTTCTTCTTTGCCTTCTTATTCTTCTGTTTCCTCTTCTTCTTCATCTTCTTATTCTTCTTCCTCCTCTTCTACTTCTTCTTCTACTTCTTCCTCTTCGTATTCTCCTTCTTCTTCTTCTCCATCTTATTCTTCTTCATCTTCTTATTCTTTTTCTTTACATCTTCTTCTTCTTCTTCTTTTTCTTCCTCCTCTTCTTCTTCTTCTTCTTCCTCTTCTTCTTCTTCTTCTACTACTTCCACTTCTTCTTCTTCTTCTTCTCCTTCTTATTCTTTTTCTTCTTCTTCTTCTTCTTCTTCCTCCTCCTCCTCCTCCTCCTTCCCTTCTTCTACTTCTTCTTCTTCATCATCTACTTCTTCTTCTTCCTCCTCTTCTTCTTCATCATCTTCTCCTTCTTCTTCATCTTATTCTCCTTTTACTTCATCTTTTTCTTCTTCTTCTTCTTCTTCTTCTTATTCTAATTCTTCTTTTACTACTTCTTCTTGTTCTTCAACTTCTTCTTCTACTTCATTTTCTTCTTCTTCCTCTTTAACCCTTAAACCCCAATCCCTATTCCCTTTTCCTTAATCTCTAATCTTAACGACCTAATCCTTTAACTGTTATCCATAATTTCTAATATTTAATCCCTTATTCGTAATTGCAAATCATTAATCTCGAATTCATAATCCCAAAACCCTAATCCCTAATCTTTTATCCCTAATCCTTAATCTTTTATCCCTAATCCCTAATCCTTAGTTCTTAATCACTTTATCCCAAATCCATAATCATTAGTCATTAATCCCTAATCCCTTAATTCGTAATCCCTAATCCCAAAGCCCTGTCGTATACA
>JAIUJO010000258.1:592610-665110 GCA_023846275.1 Vanilla planifolia | reverse complement strand
CTTTTTTCTCTTCTTCTTCCTATTCTTCTCCTTCTCCTTCTCCTTCATCATCATCATCTTCTTCTTCTTCTTCATCTTCTTCTTTGACTATTTCTTCTTCTTCTTCATTTTCCTCTTCTGGTTCTTATTATTCTTCTTCTTCTTTTGTTCTTCATCATCATCATTTTCTTCTTTTTCTTCTTCTTCTTCTACTTCTTCTTGTTCTTCATTTACTTCTTTCTTAATCCCAAATCTCTAATCCTTAATACTTAATCCCTAATCTTTAATCCTTAATCCTTAATCTTTATCCTTAATCAATGTTCACTAATCCCTCCTCACTAATCCTTAATCCTTAAATCATAATTCTGAAAGCCTAATCCCTAATAACTAATCTCTAATCCTAAATCCTTAATTTGTAATACCTAATCCCTAATACTTTATCCCTAATGCTTAATCCATAATCCCTCCATCCAAGTTCTCTAATCCCTAATACCTAATCACTAAACCTTAATCCTTAATCCCAAATTCCTAATCCATTATCTCTAATCCTTAAACCCTAATCTTAATTATAATTATTAAATCTCGAATCCTTAATCTCTAATCCCTAATCCTTCAACTCAAATAAATAATCGCTAATCTTTAATCATTACTCTCTAATCCCTATTCCTTAATCCATAATCAGTAGTAATTAATCCCTTAATCCTAAATCTCTAATCATTAATCTTTTCATCTCTAACCCCTTTTCTAAATCCTTATTCCATAATCCTTAATCCATTTTACTTATTCCTTAAGCCCAACTCTTTAATCCCTAATCCTTAATCATTAAACCCTAACCCCTAACTACAAATCCATAATTCATAATCCCTAATCCTTAATCCCTAAAATATAATCCCTAATCTTTCTTTTCTTAATCCCTAATCCTTAATCTTTAACCCTAATCCCTAATCTAATCCTTAATCCTTCTCTTCATCCCCTTCACCTTATTCTCCAACTACTTCTTTCTCTTCTTCTTTTACTTCTTCTTCTTCTTCTCCATTATTTTCTTCTACTTCTTCCTCTTCTGCCTTATCTTCCTCCTCTTCTTCTTCTTCTTCTTCTTTATCTTCCTCTTCTTCTTCTTCTACTACTTCCTTTTCTTCTTCTTCTTCTTCTTCTTCTTCCTATACTTCTTCTTCTTCTTCTTCTTCTTCTTCTTCCTACTTTTCTTCCTCCTCTTGTCTTCTTCCTCTCCTTCTTTTCTTATTCTTCTTCTTCTTTTTCTTCTTCTTCTTCATCATCATCATCATCATCATCATCTTCTTCTTCTTTTTCTTCTTCTTATTCTTCTTCTTCCTCTTCTTCTTCATCATCATCATCATCCTCTTCTTCTTCTTCTCCTTCTTCTCCTTTCTTATCTTCTTCCATAATCATTAATACATCTCTAATCTATAATCTTTAATACTTAATCCCTAACCTCTAATCCTAAGCCCTTAATCCTTATCAGTATTCCTTATACCCTTCTACCAACTCCCTAATCCCTAACCCCTAATCCTTAAACCCTAATCACTAATTGCCAATCCATAATCCCTAATCATGAATCCCTAATCTTGAATCCCTAATCCCTAATCCCTCCCTCCCTAATCCAAAATACTTAATCCATCTCTTATTCTGTTTCCTCTTCTACTTCTTATTCTTCTTCATCCTCTTCTTCTTCTTCCCCTTCGTCTTCTTCTTCCTCTTCTTCTTCTTCTTCCTTTTCTTCTTCCTCTTCTTCCTCTTTTTCTTGTTTTTCTTCTTCTTCCTCTTCTTCCTCATCTTCCATGTCTTCTTCTTCCTCTTCCACTTCTTCATCTTCTTCTTCTTTTTCTTCATTCTCTTCTTCTTCTTCTTCTTCCTCCCATTAATAATCTTCTTCTTCTTCTTGTTCTTCTGCTTATGCATCTACTTCTTCTTCCCTTTCTTCTTCTTCTTCTCTTCCTTCTTCCTTTTCTTCTTCTTCCTCATCATCTTCTTCTTCTTCTTCTTCTTCCTCTTCTTCTTCTTCCTCTTCTTCTTCTTCTTCTTCTTCTGTCTCTCTCTCTCTCTTTCTCTCTTCTTCTTCATCATCTTCTTCTTCCTCCTCTTTTTCTTAATATTATTATTATTATTATTATTATTTGCCTTCTTCTTCTTCTTCTTCTTCTTCTTCTTCTGCTTCTTTTTTCTCTTCTTCATCTTCTTCTTCTTCCCTTTCTACCTCTTCTTCTACTTTTGCTTCTATTTCTTCTACTACATCTTCTTTTCCTTCTCCTTCTTCTTCTTCTTCTTCTTCTTCATCTTCTACTTTTTTTTTCTTCATCTTTTCTTCTTCTTTTGTTCAAATTCTTCTTCTTTTTCTTCTTCATCTTCTTCTTCTTCTTCTTCTTCTTTTTTCTCTTCATCTTCCTCTTCTTCATCATCATCGTCATCTTCTTCTTCTACTTCCTCACCTTCTTCTCCTTCTTATTCCTACTGTTCTCCTTCTTCTTCTTCTTCTTCTTCATTGTCCTCTTTTTATTCATCTTCTACCTTCTCCTCCTCTTCTCCATCTTCTTCTTCTTCTCCTTCTACTTCTTTAACTTCTCCTTCTTCTTCTTCCTCCTCTTCTTCTTCTTCTTCTTCTTCTTATTTTTCTTCTTCTTCTTCTTCTTCCTCTTCTTCCTCTTCTCCTTCTTCTTCCTCTTCTTATTTTTCTTCTTCTTCTTTTTCTTCTTCTTCTCCTTCTTTTTCCTCTTCTTCTTCATCTTCTTTCTCATCTATGTATTCTACTTCTACTTCTTCCTCATCTTCCTCTTCTTCTTTTTTTGTTTCTTCATCTTCTTCTTCTTCTTCTTCTTCTTCCTGCTCTTCTTCTTCCTCTTGTCTTCCTCTTCTCCTTCTTCTATTCTTTTTCTTCTTCTTCCCTTTCTTTTTCCTCTTAATCTTCTTCTTCTTCTTATTATTATTATTATTATTATTACTATTATTGTTCTTATTATTATAATTATTATTCATCTCCTTCTTCTTCTTCCTCTTCTTCTTCTTCTCCTTCTCCTTCTCTAGAGCTTTCTCCTTCTCCTTTTTCTCCTACTCCTACTCCTCCTTTCCTTATCCTTAACCATCTCCTTCCCTTTCTTCATCTCCTTGTCCTTCTTTTTCTACTTCTTCTCCTCCTTCTTCTTGTCCTCTTACTCCTATTCCTTCTTCTTCATCTTCTTCTTCTTCCTTCTTTCTTCTTTCTTCTTTATAATTTCTTCTTCTTCTTCCTTCTTCCTTCATCTAGCATCCTTCCTTTTTCTTCCTTCCTCCTTCTTTCTTCTTTATTCTTTCTCTTATTCTTCTTGTTTTTCTTCTTCTTGTTCTTGGTTTTTGAATTCTCCTTATCATTTTCTTCTTCTTCTTTCGACCTCCTTCCTTCTTCCTTTTCTCTTCTCCTTAATCCCTATTCTCTAATCCTTAATTCCTAAACCATCCTTAATTTCTAACCCCTATTTTTTAATCCCTAACATTTAATCCCTAATCTCTAATATTTAAACTTTAATCTATAATACCTAATCACCAATCCGTAATCTATAATTCACAATCCCTAATCCTTAATCTCTAATCCCTCATCTATAATCCTTCATCACTAACCCCTAATTCTAAATCCTAATCCCTATCTTCAATTTTAATCTTAATCTCTTATCTTGAATCCTACATCCTTAATCTCTAATCTCTAATTCTAAATACCTAATCTGTAATCCTAAATCACTAATCTCTAATCTTTAATCTTTAATCTTTAATAATTAATCCCTTAGTTATTAATCCCTAATATCTAATCCTTAATCATTAATCTCTTTATCCATAATCCCTAATATCTAATCACCAATCTACAATCCTTAATCACTAATTATTAATCCTTAATCTCTATTACTTATTTCCTAATCCCTAATCTTTAAACCCTAATCCCTAATTGCTAACTCGTAAACCCCTAACCACTCATCTCTAATATCTAACTCATAATCCTCGATTCTTCCCTCCCTAATCTTTAATCCACACTTAATTAACCTTAATCAATAATCCTTCCTTTACTAATCCTTAATTCTTAATCCCTAATCCTTAATGAGACACTTCTTCCTCTTTTTCTTCTGCATCTTCTTCTTCTTCTTCTTCTTCTTCCTCTTCTTCCTCATCTTCCACTTCTTCCATATCTTCCTCTTCTTCTTCTTTTTCTTCTTCTTCCTTCTCTTCCTATTCTTCTACTTCTTCTTCTTCCACTTTTCTTCCTCTTCTTCTTTGCCTTCTTCTTCCTCCTCATATTTTTCCTCTTCTTCTTCTTCTTCATCATAATCTACTTCCTCTGCTTCTTTGTCTTCTTCTTCTTCTTCATGTTCTTCTGCTTCTTCTTCTTCTTCTTCTTCTTCTTCCTCTCCTCCCCCTTCTTCTTCTTCCTCTCATTCAATCTCTCTTCTTCTTCTTCTTCTTCTACATCTTCTTCTTCTTCTACATCTTCTTCTTCTTCTTCTAATTCTAACTCTAATTCTTCTTCGTCTTCTTCTTCTTCTTATACATTTTTATCTTCTTCTCTTCTTTGTGCACCTCTTCTTCTTTTTTTAATCTTCCTCTTCATCTTCTTCTTCCTCTTTTTCTACTTCTCAACCTTCTTCTCCTTCTTCTTCTACTTACTCTTCTCCTTCTTCTTTTTCTTCTTCTTGTTCTTCTTCTTTGTTACCTTCTCTGCCTCCTTCTTCATCTTCTTATTCTTCTTCTTCTTCTTCCTCCTTCTCCTCCTCTTCTTCTTCTTCCTCTTATTCTTATTCTTACTCTTGTTCTTCTTCTTATTATTATTGTTATTCTTATTTTGATTCTTCTTCCTCTTCTTCATCTGCCTCTTCTTCTTCTTCTTCTTCTTCTTCTACTTCTTGCTCTTGTTCTTCTACTTCTTCCTCTTCTTCTTCTTCTACTTTTTACTATTTTTCTTCCACTTCCTCTTCTTCTTATTCTTTGTCTTCTTCTTCTTCATCATCATCTTCTACTTCTTCTTCTTGCTCTTCTTCTTCCTCTTCTTTCTTTTGTTCTTCTTCCTCTTCTTCTTCTTCTTCTTCTTCTTCTCTTCTTCTTTTTCTTTTTCTTCATCAACTTCTACTTCTTTTTCTTCCTCTTCTTTTTCTTCTTCTAGTTTTACTTTTTCCTCTTCCTTTTCCTCTTCTTCTACATCTTCTACTTCTTTTTCCTCTTCTTCATCTTCTTCTTCTTCTTCTCTTTCTACTTCTTCTTCTTCATTCCTTTCTATTTCTTCTACTACTTATTCATTTCCTTCTTCTTGTTCTTCTTCTTCTTGTTCTTCTATTTCTTCTTCTCCCTCCTCTTCTTCTTCTCTTCTTCTTTTTCTTTGTGTTCATCATCTTCTACTTCATTTTCTTCCTCTTCTTTACCTTCTTCTAGTTTTGCTTTTTCCCCTTCTTCTACATCTTCTACTTCTTTTTCCTCTTCTTCGTCTTCTTCTTCTTCTTCTCTTTCTACTTCTTCTTCTTCTTCCCTTTCTATTTCTTCTACTACTTATTCATTTTCTTCTTCTTGTTCTTCTATTTCTTCTTCTTCCTCCTTTTTTTCCTCTTCTTCATCTTTTCTTCTTTTTTTGTTCTTATTCTTCTTCTTCTTCTTCATCATCATCATCTTCTTCTTCTTCTTCTTTCGCCTCTTCTTCTTCTTCACCATCATCTTCATCTTGTTCTACGTCCTCACCTTCTTCTCCATCTTCTTATTCCTATTGTTCTCCATCTTCTTCTTCTTCTTCTTCTTCTTCTTTTTCATCATCTTCTTCTTCTTATTCCTCCTCATCTTATCGTTCTTCTTCTTCTTCTACTACTACTACTCTACTTCTTCTTCTTCTTCTTTCTCTTCTTCTTCTTCTTTCTCTTCTTCTACTTCTTCCTCTTCTTCCTCTTCTTCTTCTTCTTCTTGTTCTTCTTCTTCTTCTTCTTCTTCTTCTTCCACTTCTACTTCTTCTTCTTTTACTTCCTCCCCTTCTTCTTCTACTTCTTTTTCTTCATCATCTTCTTAATCTTCCTCTTCTTCTTCTTCCTCCTCTTCTTCTTCTTCGTCGTCGTCTTCTTCTTCGTCTTCTTCTTCTTCTTCTTCTTCCTCTTCTTCTCCTTCTTCTTCCACTTCTTCTTCTTGCTCTTCTTCTTCCTCTTCTTTCACTTCTTCTTCTTCCTCTTCTTTGTCAACTTCTTCTACTTCTTCTTCCTCTGATTCTTCCTCCTCTTCTTCATCTTCCTCCTCATCTTCCTCTCCTTCTCCGACCTCTTCTTCCTCATCTACCTTTGGTTCTTCTTCTTCTTCTTCTTACTCCTTAATCCTTACTACCTAATCTTTAATCTTTAATCCTTAAACCCTTACCCCAAAATGCTAATCCATAATCCCTAGTCCTTATTTCCTAAACTTTAATCCTCAATCTGTCACACCTATTCCATAATCCCTCCCTCCTGACTCCTTAATCCCTAATCCCTTACCCCTAATCAAAAAATCCTAATCCATCTCTTCTTTCTCTTCTTCTTCTTCTTCCTCTTCTTCCTCAACTTTCTCTTCTTCTTTTTGTTGTTCTTCTTCTTGTTAATTTTCATCTTTTTCTTCTTATTCTCCCCCTTCTTCTTCTTCTTCTTCTTCCACTTCTTCTTCTTATTCTTCTTCTTCTTTTTCTTCTCGATTTTCTTCTTCTCCTCCTCCTTCCTCTTCTTCTTCTTCCCTCTCTTCTATGTCTTTTTCTCCTTCTTTTCTTGCTCTTCTTCTGCGTCTTCTTTGTTTCTTCTTCTTCTTATTTTTTTTCCTTTTTTTCTTCTTCTTTTTATTTTTATTCTTATTCTTATTCTTCTTCTTCTTCTTCATCTTCTTCTCTTTCTTCTTCTTCTTCCTCTTCTTTTTCTTCTTCAAGTTCTTCTGCTTCTTCTTCTTCTTCCTTTTCTTCTTCTCCTACTACTTCTTATCCTTCTTCTTTTTCTGCCTATTTTATTTCTTTTTCATCTTCATCTTCTTTTTTCTCCATCTTCTTCTTCTTCTTCTTCTATTTCTTGCACTTCTTCTTCTTCTTCTTCTCTTTCGTGGTTTTCTTCTTCTCTTTTTGTTCTACTTCTTCTTCATCTACCACTTCTTTTTCTTCTTCTTCTTCTTCTTCTTCTTCTTCCTCTTCATCTTCCTCTTCTTTTTCTTCTTCTTTTCCTTCTTCTTCTTCCTCTACTACTTCTTCACCTTCTTCTCCTCCTTCTTACACTTCTTCTTCTTCCTTTTTCATCTTCTTCTTCTTTTTCTTCTTTTACTTCTTTTACTACTTCTTCTTCTTCTTTCTCCTCCTCTTCTTCTTCCTCCTCTACTTCTTCTTTTTCTTCCTCTTCTTCTTCTTCTTCTTCCTCTTCTTCCTATTCTTCTGCTTCTTCCTTTTCTTCTTCTTTTTCTTCCTTTTCTTCTTGTTCTTGTTCTTCTTTTGCTTCTTCTTCTTCTTCTTCTTCTTCTTCTTCCTCCTCTTCCACTTCTACTTCTTCCACTTCTTCTGGTTTTTCTTCTTCTTCTTCTTCTTCTTAATCCAATTCTTTTTATTCTTCTTCCACTTCTCCTTCTACCTCTTCTTCTTCCAATTCTTTCTCCTCTTCTTCTTCTTCTTCTTCTTCCTCTTCTTCTTCTACAACTTTTTCCATTTAGTTTTTCCTCCTCTACTTCTTATTTTATTTCTTCTCCTCGATCTTCTTCTTCTACTTCTTTCTCTTTGTTTTCTTCCTCTTATTCTTCATCCACTTGAACTTAATTTTTTTTCTTTTTATTCTTATTCTTATTCTCATTCTTCTTCTTTTTCTTCTTCATCATCATAATCTTCTTCTTCTTCTACTACTTCTCCTTCCCTAATCATCAATTCATTCCAAATCCCTAATAATTAATCCTTAATTTGTAATCCCTAATCCCTAAACTTTATGCCTATTTCTTATTCCCATATCCCAACTCCCTAATCCCTAATGTCTAAACTCTAATCGCTAATTACTAATCCATAATCTCTAATCCTTAATTATAAATCTCTAATCACTAATGCTTTTTCCCTAATACCTAATCCCTAATCTCACCCTCCCTAAGCCCTAATACCTAGGCAATCTCTTCTTGCTTTTCTTCTTTTACTTCGTATTCTCTTTCTTCTTCTCCTTCCTCTTCCTCTTCTTCCTCTTCTTCTTCTTCTTCTACCTCATCTTCTACTTCTTCTTCCTCCTCTTCTTCCTCCTCTTCATCTTCCTCTTCTTTTACTTCTTCTTCTTCCTATTCTTCTTCTTCTTTGTCTTCTACCTTTTCCTTTTCTTCTTCTTCTTCATCTTCTTCTTCTTTTTCATCTTCTTCTTCTTCTTTGTCTTCTTCTTCCCCTACTCCTTTTTCCTCTGCTTCTTCTTCTTCTTCTTCTTCTTCTTCTCTATCTTTTTCTTCTTTCTCCTCCCCTTTTTTCTTCTAGTTCATCTTCTTCTTCTTCTTCATAATTTCTTCTTCTCTACTTCTATTTCTTCTTCTTCTTCTTCATCATTATCTTCCTTTTCTTCTTCTTCCTCTCTTTCTTTTTCCTCTTCATCTTCTTCTTCTTTTATTACTACTACTTCTTCACCTTCTTGTCCTTCTTAATCTTCCTACACTTCTCCATCTTCTTCTTCTTCTTCTTCCCCTTCATTCTCTTCTTCTTCTTCTTCTTTTTCTTTTTCTTCTTCTTCTTGTTCTTCTTCTTCTTGTTCATATTCTTCTTTTTTTCTTCTTTTTCTTCTCCTCCTCCTCCTCCTCCTCCTTCTTGTTCTTCTCTTCTCTTTCTTCATCCTCTTCTTCTTCTTCTTCCTCTTATCCTTCTTCTTCTTCCTCCTCTTAGTCTTCATTTTCTTCTTCCACTTCTTCTTCTTCTTCTTTTACTTCTTCCTCTTCTTCTTTTTCTTCTTCTTATACCCTAATCCCTAATCTATGATGCCTACTACCTAAACCTTAATGTCTTATCATTATTCCTCAATTTTTAATCTATAATCCATAATCTCTCTTATCTCTATTCCCTAATACTTAACCCTAATCCCTAATTCCTAATCCTTAATCATTAATCCTTATTACCTAATCCTTCATCCATAATCATTAATCATAAGTACATGTCCTCATAATCTTTAATCCCTAATCTCTAATCTAAAATCCTGTATCCTAAGTTGCTAATCTCTGATCTCTAATCTTTAATCCCAAATCCGTAGTCCGTAATCATTAATGCATAATCCCTTATCCTTAATTCTTAATCCTTAGCCGTTAATCCTTAATCCATGATCTATATTCCCTAATCCCTTAATCCTTAATGCCTAATTCTTCATCCCTAGACTCTATTCTTTAAGCCCTATTCCTTAATCCTTAATCCCTAAGCCCCAATCCCTAGTCCATAAACACTTAAACTAATTGCTAATCCCAAAACAATAATTCTAAAACCTTAAACCATAATCCCTAATCTCTAATCCTTAACCCCAAATTCTTAATCCATCTTTAATCCCTAATCATAAATCCATAATACAGAATCTTTAAGCCATCCCTCCCTAATTCATAATCTATTTTCTTCTTCTTCTTCTTCATCTTCTTATGCTTCTTATTCATATTCTTCTACATCTTCTGCTTTTTCTTCTTCTTCTACTTCTCGTTTTTCTTCTTTTCTTTCTTCTTTCTCTTCTACTACTATTTCTTCTTCTTCTTCTTCTTCTTCTTCTTCTTCTACTTCTTCTTCTTCTTCTTCTTCTCTTATTCTTTTACTTCTTCTTCTTCCTCTTCTTTTCTTTTGCTTCCTCTTCTTCTTCTTCTTGTTCTTCCTCTTCTTCTTCTTCTTCTGCTTTCTCTTCTTCTTCTTCTTCTTTGTGTTCTACATCTTGTTCTTCTTCTTCTTGTTCTTGTTCTTCTTTTTTTTTCTTCTTCTTCTCCTCCTCCTTCTTCTTCATCTCCTCTCCTTCTTCTTCTTCCCCTTCTTCTTCTTCTTCTTTAGCTTCTTCTTCTCCTTCTTCCTCTTATCCTTCTTCTTATTCTTCTTCTTCTTTCCCTTCCTCTTCTTTTTCTTCTTCCACTTCTTCTTCTTCTTCTTCTACTACTTCTTCCTCTTCTTCTTTTCTTCTTTTTAATCTTTAATCTCTAATCAATAATCCCAAATACCTAATGCTTAATCTATAATCCCTCATTCTTCCCTCGCTAATCGTTACTCCAATAATCCCTAATCTCTAATCTCCAATCCATATAACGAAATCCCAAATCCTTAATCTCTAAATATAAATCCTTAATCCGTAATGCCTAATCGTTAATCCTTAAATCCTAATCCTTAAATTGTAATCTGTAATCCCTAATCCTTAATCCATAATCCTTAATCTCTAATCCCTAATCTCCTATCATCTATTTGTAATCCATAGCCCTTAATCCTTAATGCCTTATCCTTAATCCTTAATCATTAATCCATAATCTCTAATCTTTATTACTTAATATATTAATCTCTAATCCCTTATCTTGAATCTATAATACTTAATCGCTAATCTATAATCCCTAATCACTAATCTCTAATCTCTAATCCATACTCCCTAATCCATATTCACAAATCCTTAATGCTTGCATTTGTATTCCCTTATATCTCAAAACATTAGTCCCTATTCCTTATTTTCTAATCCCTTGTCCCAAAACCCTATTTTGTTAGCCCTATTCCCAAATCCCTCATCCTTCATCCTTTATCTCTAATCCTTTTACCATAACCCTAATTCTTATTTCTTAATCTCTAAAACTTAATTTTTAATCCTTAATACTCAATTCCGCTTCTTCTTCTTATCTTCTTCTTCTTCTTCTTCTTCTTCTTCTTCTTCTTTTTCTTCTTCTTTTTCTTCTTCTTTTGGTTCTTATTCTTCTTCTACTTCTTCTTCTTCTTCTACATCTTCTTCATCTTTTCCTTCTTCTTCTTGTTCTTCTTCTTCATCATCATCCTCTTCTTTTTCTTCTTCGTCTTCTTCATCATCATCTTCTTCTTCTTCCTCGTCTTCTACTCCCTCTTCTTCCTCTTCTTCCTTTTCTTCTTTTTCCTCTTCGTCTCCCTTCTACCTCTTCGTCTTCTTCTACTTCTTCATCCCCTTTTTCCTCTTCTTCCTCTCCATCTTTGGCCTCTTCTTCTTCTTCTTATTCTTCTTCTTGCTCTTCTTCTTCTTCTTCCTTTTCTTCCTCCTCTTCTTCTTCTTCTTCCCCCTCCTCATCTTGTTCCTCTTCTTCTTCTTCTTCCTCCTCTTCATCATCATCTTGTTCTTCTTCTTCTTCTTCTTCTTCTTCTTCCTCCTCCTCTTCCTCCACCTCCTTCATCATCATCATCTTCTTCTTCTTCCTTCCTTCTTATTTCTTCTTTCTTATTTCTTCTTCCTTCTTCCTTCTTCATTCCTCCTTCCTTCTTCCTTCTTCCTTCTTCCTTCTTCCTTCCTCCTTCGTTCTTCCTTCGTCCTTGTTCCTTCTTCATTCTTCCTTTTTCCTTCTTTTTTCCTCTTTCTTCTTTCTTCTTTCTACTATCTATTTTCTTTTTTCTTGCTTCATCTTCTTTCTTTCTTCTTCTTTCTTTCTCCTTCTTCTTCTTTTTCTTTCTTCTTCTTCTTCTTCTTCTTCTTCTTCTTCTTCTCTTACTTTAACATCATCCTTAATCTCTTATACCATTCATCCCTAATCCCTTATTTGTAATCCCTAATCTCTCCCTCTTTAATCTTTAATCCATAAGGCCTAATCCCTCAGCCTAAATCTGTTTTCCTTAATTACCAAATCCCAAAGCCCAAATTTTTAATACCATAACTATCCTTGTTCCCTAATCCATAATCCCTAATCCCTAAACCTTAATGTCTTATCCCTATTCTTTAATCGCTAATCCATAATGCTTAATTGTTAATCCTTAATCGCTAATCCCTAATCCCTAATACCTAATCCCTAATCTCTAATTCCTGATCCCTAATCATTAATACCTACTCCCTAATTCTTCATCCATAATACTTAATCATAAATACAAATCCTCATAATCTCTAATCCCTAATCTCTAATCTAAAATCCCATATCTTGAATTGCTAATCTGTGATCTCTAATCTTTAATCCCAAATCTCTAATCCATAATCCCTAATGCATAATCCTTATCCCTAATCCTTAATCCTTAGCCATTAATCCTAAATCCATGATCTATATTCCCTATTCCTTTAATCCTTAATCCCAAATCCTTAATTCCTAATTCTTAATCCCTAGACTCTATTCCTTAAGCCCTATTCTTTTATCACTAATCCCTAAGCACTAGTCCCTAATCTATAAACCCTAAAACGAATAGCTAATCCTAAATGAATAATTCCTAAACTCTAAACATTAATCCCTAATCTCTAATACTTGACCTCAAATTCCTAATACATCTTTAATCCCTAATCATAAATCCATAATACAAGATCTTTAAGCCATCCCTCCCTTATTCATAAACTATTTTCTTCTTCTTTTACTTTTTATTCATATTCTTCTACTTCTTCTTCTTCTTTTTCTTATTCTTCTTCTTCTACTCTCTTTTTTCTTCTTTTCTTTCTTCTTCTTCTTCTTATTCTTCTTCTCTTATTCTTCTACATCTTCTTCTTCTTCTTCCTCTTCTTTTTCTTCTTCTTCTTCTTCTTCTTCTTCTTCTTCTTCTTCTTCTTCTTTTTCCTCTTCTTCCTCTTCCTCTTATTTTTCTTCTTCTTGTACTTCTTCTTCTTGTTCTTGTTCTTCGTCTTTTTTTATCTTCTTCTCCTCCTCGTCGTCCTCTTCCTTCTTGTCCTTCTCCTTACCATGTTCTTCTTCCTCTTCTCCTTCTTCTTCTTCTTGAACTTCTTCTTCTTCTTCTTCTACTTCCTCTGATCCTTCTTCTCCTTATTCTTCTCTTTCTTCTTCTCCTTCTTGTTCTTTATAATACTTAATCCCTACACCTTAATCCCTCTCTACCATATCTTTTATTACAAATATTTAATCTGTAATCCCTAATCCATCCTTTATTAATCTCTAGTCCCTAATCCTTAATCTCTAATCCTTTAGCTTAATCCATAATCCCTGATCCTTAACCTCTAAACCCTAATTCATCCTTAATCCCTAATAGATAATCCTTAATCCTAAATCTTTAATCCTTAAACCTTGATCACTAATACCTGATTCCTAATACCTAATAACAAATCTGTAATCCATAATCCCTAATTACAAACCTCTAATCCTTAATCCCTAATCACTAATCCCTCATCCTAATCATAATCACTTAATCTTCAATTCCTAATCCTTAATCTCTAATTCATAATCTTGAATCCAAATCTCTAATCATTAATCTCTAATCTTTAATCCATAATCTCTATTCTCTAATTTGTAATCGCTAATCCTAAATCCTTAATACTTTATCCTTAGCATGTAATCCGTTAATTCTTAATCCCTAATTATTAATCTCTTCAGCCCAAATCCTTAACCCTAATCTCTAATCTCGAATCACTAATCCTGAATTTCTTTTACTTATTCATCAATCCCTAAACCTTAATTCCTAATCCTTGATCCCTAACCCTTAATCCTTGATTTATAATCCTTAATCCCTTACACCTAATCTTATATCACTCCAACCTTAATCCTTAAATCCCCAATCCCTAACCTTTAATCCTTAACCACTTCTTCTTCCTCTTTTTTTTTCATTTACTTCTTCTTCCTCTTCTTCTTCTCCCTCTTCTTCTTCTTCTTCCTCATCCTCCTAATCTTCCTCTTCTTCTTAACCATCATCATCGTCTTCTTCTTCTACTACTACTTCTTCCTCCTCTTCTTCTTTTTCTTCTTCTTCCTCTTAATCTTCTACTTTTTCTTTATCTTCTTCTTCTTCTACTACTACTTCTTCTTCCTTCTCTTCTTCTTCTCCTTGTTCTTTTTCTCTAATTTCTTCTTTTCTTGTTTTTCTTCTTCCTCTTCTTCTTTCTCTTCTTCTTCTTCTTCTTACTATTAATATTATTATTATTTTATTTCTTCATCTTTTTCTTCTTATTATTCTTATTCTTCTTCTTCTTCTCTTTCTCCTTCTTCTTCTTCTCCTTCCCTATATCTTTAGTCTTCTCCTCTCCTTCTACTTCTCCTTCTTATTCTTCATCTCCTTCTCCTCCTCCCTCTAGTTCTTCTTCTTCTTCTTTCTTGTCTTCTTTCTTCTTCCACCTTACTTCTTCCTTCCACCTTCATTCCTCCTTAATTCTTTCTTCCTTCTTCCATCTTCTTTCTTTCTTCTTTTTTCTTTATTCCTCCTCTTCCTCTTCCTCTTCTTCTTCTTCTTCTTATTCTTCCTCCTCATCTTCTACTTCTTTGTCCTTCTTGGTCCTTAATCCTTAATCTATAATCCATAATTAATAATCCATAATCCTTAATCCCTAACCTTTAATCCTTAATCTCTAATCCCTAACCTTTAATCCCTAATCCATATTCTCTAATCCCTCATCCCTAATCTCAAATGCCAAACCCTTAATCCTAAATCCCCAATCACTAATCCCTAATCCCTATTTCTTAATCCATAATCTTTAATTCTAAATCTCTAATCTTTAATAATTAATCTTTTAATCTTTAATCCAAAATCTATAATCCTTAATCATTAATCCTTTCATCCTTAATCCCTAATTCTTAATCCTTAATCCCTAATTCATGTTATTTATTCCCAAATTCTAACATTCTAATTTATAATCCTTAATCCCTAAACCTTAATCCCTAATTGCTAATCTCTAATCCCAAATCCTTAATCGATAACCCTAATGCCTAATACCCAATCCTTGGCTCCCTAATCCTAAATCCCTAATACCTAACCTCTAATCCTTAATCCCTCACTCCTAATCTATAACCTATAATCCCTAATCCCTCCATCCTTAATTTTTAATCCCTAACCTTTCTCTTCTTCTTTTCCACTTCTTTTTCTTCCTCTTCTTCTTCCTCTCTTCTTCCTCTAGTTCCTCTTCTTCTTCCTTTTCTTCTTCTTCTTCTTCAAGTATTTCTTTTTCTTGTTGTTGTTCTTCTTCTTCATTTTCTTCGTCGTCTTCCTCCTTCTCTTCTTCTTCTTCTTCTTCTATTTCTTTTCTACTTTTTCTTCTTCTTTTTCTTCTTCTCCTTCTTTTCTTATTCTTCTTATTCCTCTTCTTCTTCCTCTTGTTCTTCTTCCTCTTCTTCTTCATCATCATCATCATCTTCATCTTCTTCTATTTCTTCTTCTTCTTCTTCTTCTATTTCTTCTTCTTCTTCTTCTTCTTCTTTTTCTTCAACTTCTTCTTCTTCTTCTTCTTCAGCTTCTTCTTCTTCTTCTTCTTCTTCTCTTTATCTTTCTCCTTCGCTTTCTTTTTCCCTTTCTCCTTCTCTTACTCATTCCCCATCTATTTGTCCTTCTCCTTCTCCATTGGCTTCTTCTCCTTCTCCATCTCTTTCTTCTCCTCCTTCTCCTCCTACTTCTCCTCATCCTTCTTCACCTTCTCCTTCTCCTAGTTCTTCTTGTTCATCTTCATCATCTTCTTTCTTCTTTCTTCTTTCTTCGTTCTTCTTTCTTTCTCTTCTTTCTTCTTTCTTCTTCCTCCTTCCTTCTTCATTCTTCCTTCATCCTTCCTTCTTCCTTCTTCCTTCTTACTTCCACCTTCCTTCTTCCCTCTTACTTCTCCCTTCTTCTTTCTTCCTTCTTCTTTTTCTTCCTCTTCTTCTTCCTCTTCTTCATCTTCTTCTTCTTCCTCTTCTTTTTCCTAATTTTCTTCTTCTTTCTTCTTCTTGCATCCTTTTTTCTCTTTCCTTCTTCCATCTCCCTAATCCTTAATCCCTAATCCCTAATCCTTAATCCATAATCTTTAATCCTTAATCCTTAGTCTATAACTAATCCTAATTTCTTAATCTTTAATCTCTAACCTTTAATCCCTAATCTCTAATCCCTAAAATCTAATCCCTAATCCTTAATTCCCAATTCTTAATCACAAATCCTTAATCACAAATCCCTAATCCTCAATCCCTAATCCCTAATCCTTAACCTCTAATGCTAATGCTAATCCAATATACTCTAATCCTTAATATCTAATCTCTAAACCTAAAACCTACACCCCCTAATCACAAATCTCTAATCCATAATCCTTAATCTCCAATCCTTAACCCCTAATCTTTAATAATTAATCCTCAAACTCCCAATTCTTAATCTCTAATCCCTAATTATTAATCCTTTCTTTTAATCCCTAATTCCTAATCCATAAACCCTAATCTCTGATCTCTAATCCCTATTACTTATTCCTTAATCCATGCTCTCAAATTCTTAATACTAAATCCCTAAATCTAAATCCCTAATTGCTAACTCCCAAATCTCTAATTCCTAATCACAAATCCCTAATCCCTAATTTATCCATCCCGAATCTTTAATCTGTATTCTTCGATACCTTATCTCTAATCCTTCATTACTTAGTCCCTAATCCCTAATCCTTAACTTTTTATCCTTAATCCCTAACCCATCTTTTCTGACTCTTATTTTCTTCTTCTTCTTCTTGTTCTTCTTCTTTTTCTTTTCTTGTTCATTTTATTGCTCTACTTCTTCGTTTTCTTCTTCTTCTTCTTCATCATCATCTCCTTCTCCTTCTACTTCTTCCTCTCCTTCTGCTACTCCTAGTCTTTCTCCTTCTCCTTCTCCTACTTCTCCTTCTCCATCTCCTTCTCCTTCTCTTCTCCTTCTCCTTCTCCTTCTTCCCTTCCTTCTCCTCGTCCTCCTTCTCCTTCTCCAACTTCTACTTTTACTTCTTCTTCTGCTTTCTTTCTTTCTTTCTTTCTTTCTTTCTTTCTTCTTTCTTCTTTTTTCTTCCTTCTTCCTTCTTCCTTCCTCCATCTTCATCTTCTTTATTCTTCCCCTTCTTCTCCCTCTTCTCTTCTTCTTCTTCTTCTTCTTCTACTTCCTTTTCTTCTTCCTCCTCTTCTTCTTCATTCTTTCTTCTTTTTTTTGCTTCTTCATTCCTCCATCTCCCTTGTCCCTAATCCTTAATCCCTAATCCTTAATCTTTAATCGCTAATCCATCCTTAATCTTTAACCACTAAACACTTATCCTTAATCTCTAATCTTTAAATGTTAATCCAAAATACCTAATCCCTAATTCCTAATCTATAATCCATAATCCCTAATCTCAATCCTTAACCACTAATGACTAATCCTTAATCCATAATCCTTAATCTCTATTACTAATCCTAATCCATAATCTATAACCCCAAATCTTTAATCTCTAATCTAGAATCTTGCATTACTAATCTCTAATCTTTAATCTTTAATCCCTAATCCCTATTCTCTAGTGCTTAATCCTGACCATAAAACCCTAATCTCTAATTCCTAATCCTTAATAATTATTCTCTTAATTCTTAATGGTTAATCTATAATCCCTAATCATTAATCCCTTAATCCTTAGTCTTTAAACTCTAATCAGTAATACTTAATCCGTTATCCCTAACCTCTAATCTTTACTACTTATTCCCTAATCCCTACTCACTAATCCTTAATCCCTAATTGTTAGCTCCAGTATCCTTAATCCTTAATCGCCAATCTTTAATCCTGAATCCCATTCTCTTAAATTCTTAATCCATATTCCTATATACCTAATCCCCAATCCTTCATTCCTTAATCCCAAATCCATAATCTCGAATCTCTAATCCATCTCTTCTACCTCTTCTTTATCAATACCTTCTTCTTCTTCTTCTTTCTCATCTTTCTCTACTTCTTGTTCCTCTTCTTCCTCATCTTTTGCTTCTTCTTCTTCTTCTTCATCTTCCACTTTTTCTTCTAATTCTTCTTCTTCTTCCTCTTCTTCTTCTTCTTCATCTTTTTCCCCTTCTTCTATTACTATTACTACTACTATAACTATGACTTCTTCTTCATCATCTTCTTTTTTCACTTCTGCTTCTTCTACTTCTTTTCTTCTTGTTTTTCTTATTCTTCTTCTTCTTCTTCTTCTTCCTCTTATTCTTCCTCTACTTGCTCTTGTTCTTCCTTTTTTTCCTCTTCTTTCCCTTTTTTCTTCTACTTCTTCTCCTTCTTTTTCTTCTTCTTCTTCCTCTTTTATTTCTTCTTATTATTATTATTATTATTCTTCTTCTTCTTCTCTTTCTATTCCTTCTTATTCTTTTATTACTACTTTTTCATCTACTACTTATTCTTCTTTCTCTTCTTATTCTTCTTCTTCTTCTTCTACTTCTACTTCTTCTTCTTCTGGTGCTTCTTTTCGTTCTTATTGCTCTTCTTGTTCTTCTTCCTCTACTACTTCTTCCTCCTCTTCTACTTCTTCTTCCTCTCCTTCTATTACTTCTTCTTCTTCTTCTTCATCTTCCTCTTCTTCCTCTTCTTCTTTTCCTTCTTCTTCTCCTGCTCCTCCATCTCCTTCTCCTTATCTATCTCCATTACCTTCTCCTACCCCTCCTTCTCCTTCTCTGCCACCTCCTCCTCCTTCTCCTTCTCCTTCTTTTTCTTCATCTTACTTGGATATTTCTTCTTTCTTATTTCTTTTTCCTTCCTCCTTCCTTCTTTCTTCTTTTTTCCTCCCTTCTTCCATTTTCCTTCTTCCTTCTTTTTTCTTTCTTGCTTCTTTTTTCTTCGTTCTTCCTTCTTCCTTTTTCTTTCTTCTTTCTTCTATCTTCTTCTTTCTTATTCTTTTCTTTTTCTTCTTTCTTTCTTCTTCTTTCTTTGTTCTTCTTCATCTTTTTCTTTCTTCTTCTTCTTCTCCTTCTTATTCTTTTTCTTCTCCTCTACTTTGTCTCCTTCTTCCACTTCTTCTTTTTTTCCTCTTCTTCTTCCTTCTTCTTTCTTCCTTCTTCTTCTTCTTCCTTCTCCCTTTTCCTTAATCCATAATCCCTAATCCCTTTATCCTTTCTTTTAATCCCTTATTCCTAATCCATAAACCCTAATCTCTGATCTCTAATCCCTATTACTTATTCCTTAATCCCTACTCTCAAATTCTTAATACTAAATCCCTAAATCTAAATCCCTAATTGCTAACTCCCAAATCTCTAATTCCTAATCACAAATCCCTAATCCCTAATCTATCCATCCCGAATCTTTAATCTGTATTCTTCGATACCTTATCTCTAATCCTTCATTCCTTAGTCCCTAATCCCTAATCCTTAACTTTTTATCCTTAATCCCTAACCCATCTCTTCTGACTCTTATTTTCTTCTTCTTCTTTTTCTTTTCTTGTTCATTTTATTGCTCTACTTCTTCATTTTCTTCTTCTTCTTCTTCATCATCATCTCCTTCTCCTTCTACTTCTTCCTCTCCTTCTGCTACTCCTAGTCTTTCTCCTTCTCCTTCTCCTTTTCCATCTCCTTCTCCATCTCCTTCTCCTTCTCTTCTCCTTCTCCTTCTCTTTCTTCCCCTCCTTCTCCTCGTCCTCCTTCTCCTTCTCCAACTTCTACTTTTACTTCTTCTTCATCTGCTTTCTTTCTTTCTTTCTTTCTTTCTTTCTTTCTTCTTTCTTCTTTTTTCTTCCTTCTTCCTTCTTCCTTCCTCCATCTTCATCTTCTTTATTCTTCCTCTTCTTCTCCCTCTTCTCTTCTTCTTCTTCTTCTTCCTCCTCTTCTTCTTCATTCTTTCTTCTTTTTTTTTTCTTCTTCATTCCTCAATCTCCCTTGTCCCTAATCCTTAATCCCTAATCCTTAATCTTTAATCGCTAATTCATCCTTAATCTTTAACCACTAAACACTTATCCTTAATCTCTAATCTTTAAATGCTAATCCAAAATACCTAATCCCTAATTCCTAATCTATAATCCATAATCCCTAATCTCAACCCTTAACCACTAATGACTAATCCTTAATCCATAATCCTTAATCTCTATTACATATCCTAATCCATAATCTATAACCCCAAATCTTTAATCTCTAATCTAGAATCTTGCATTACTAATCTCTAATCTTTAATCCCTATTCTCTAGTGCTTAATCCTGACCATAAAACCCTAATCTCTAATTCCTAATCCTTAATAATTTTTCTCTTAATTCTTAATGGTTAATCTATAATCCCTAATCATTAATCCCTTAATCCTTAGTCTTTAAACTCTAATCAGTAATACTTAATCCGTTATCCCTAACCTCTAATCTTTACTACTTATTCCCTAATCCCTACTCACTAATCCTTAATCCCTAATTGTTAGCTCCAGTATCCTTAATCCTTAATCGCTAATCTTTAATCCTGAATCCCATTCTCTTAAATTCTTAATCCATATTCCTATATACCTAATCCCCAATCCTTCATTCCTTAATCCCTAATCCATAATCTCTAATCTCTAATCCATCTCTTCTACCTCTTCTTTATCAATACCTTCTTCTTCTTCTTCTTTCTCATCTTTCTCTACTTCTTGTTCCTCTTCTTCCTCATCTTTTGCTTCTTCTTCTTCTTCTTCATCTTCCACTTTTTCTTCTAATTCTTCTTCTTCTTCCTCTTCTTCTTCTTCTTCATCTTTTTCCCCTTCTTCTTCTATTACTATTACTACTACTATAACTATGACTTCTTCTTCATCATCTTCTTTTTTCACTTCTGCTTCTTCTACTTCTTTTCTTCTTGTTCTTCTTATTCTTCTTCTTCTTCTTCTTCTTCTTCCTCTTATTCTTCCCCTACTTGCTCTTGTTCTTCCTTTTTTTCCTCTTCTTTCCCTTTTTTCTTCTACTTCTTCTCCTTCTTTTTCTTCTTCTTCTTCCTCTTTTATTTCTTCTTATTATTATTATTATTCTTCTTCTTCTTCTTCTCTTTCTATTCCTTCTTATTCTTTTATTAGTACTTTTTCATCTACTACTTATTCTTCTTTCTCTTCTTATTCTTCTTCTTCTTCTTCTACTTCTAGTTCTTCTTCTTCTGGTGCTTCTTTTCGTTCTTATTGCTCTTCTTGTTCTTCTTCCTCTACTACTTCTTCCTCCTCTTCTACTTCTTCTTCTTCCTCTCCTTCTATTACTTCTTCTTCTTCTTCTTCTTCTTCCTCTTCTTCCTCTTCTTCTTTTCCTTCTTCTTCTCCTGCTCCTCCATCTCCTTCTCCTTATCTATCTCCATTACCTTCTCCTACCCCTCCTTCTCCTTCTCTACCACCTCCTCCTCCTTCTCCTTCTCCTTCTTTTTCTTCATCTTACTTGGATATTTCTTCTTTCTTATTTCTTTTTCCTTCCTCCTTCCTTCTTTCTTCTTTTTTCCTCCCTTCTTCCATTTTCCTTCTTCCTTCTTTTTTCTTTCTTGCTTCTTTTTTCTTTGTTCTTCCTTCTTCTTTTTTCTTTCTTCTTTCTTCTATCTTCTTCTTTCTTGTTCTTATCTTTTTCTTCTTTCTTTCTTCTTCTTTCTTTGTTCTTCTTCATCTTTTTCTTTCTTCTTCTTCTTCTCCTTCTTATTCTTTTTCTTCTCCTCTTCTTTGTCTCCTTCTTCCACTTCTTCTTTTTTTCCTATTCTTCTTCCTTCTTCTTTCTTCCTTCTTCTTCTTCTTCCTTCTCCCTTTTCCTTAATCCATAATCCCTAATCCCTTTATCCTTTCTTTTAATCCCTTATTCCTAATCCATAAACCCTAATCTCTGATCTCTAATCCCTATTACTTATTCCTTAATCCCTACTCTCAAATTCTTAATACTAAATCCCTAAATCTAAATCCCAAATTGCTAACTCCCAAATCTCTAATTCCTAATCACAAATCCCTAATCCCTAATCTATCCATCCCGAATCTTTAATCTGTATTCTTCGATACCTTATCTCTAATCCTTCATTCCTTAGTCCCTAATCCCTAATCCTTAACTTTTTATCCTTAATCCCTAACCCATCTCTTCTGACTCTTATTTTCTTATTCTTCTTTTTCTTTTCTTGTTCATTTTATTGCTCTACTTCTTCATTTTCTTCTTCTTCTTCTTCATCATCATCTCCTTCTCCTTCTACTTCTTCCTCTCCTTCTGCTACTCCTAGTCTTTCTCCTTCTCCTTCTCCTTCTCCATCTCCTTCTCCATCTCCTTCTCCTTCTCTTCTCCTTCTCCTTCTCCTTCTTCCCCTCCTTCTCCTCGTCCTCCTTCTCCTTCTCCAACTTCTACTTTTACTTCTTCTTCTTCTGCTTTCTTTCTTTCTTTCTTTCTTTCTTTCTTTCTTCTTTCTTCTTTTTTCTTCCTTCTTCCTTCTTCCTTCCTCCATCTTCATCTTCTTTATTCTTCCTCTTCTTCTCCCTCTTCTCTTCTTCTTCTTCTTCTTCTTCTTCTACTTCCTTTTCTTCTTCCTCCTCTTCTTCTTCATTCTTTCTTCTTTTTTTTTTCTTCTTCATTCCTCCATCTCCCTTGTCCCTAATCCTTAATATTTAATAGCTAATATATCCTTAATCTTTAACCACTAAACACTTATTCTTAATCTCTAATCTTTAAATGCTAATCCAAAATACCTAATCCCTAATTCCTAATCTATAACCCATAATCCCTAATCTCAATCCTTAACCACTAATGACTAATCCTTAATTCATAATCCTTAATCTCTATTACATATCCTAATCCATAATCTATAACCCCAAATCTTTAATCTCTAATCTAGAATCTTGCATTACTAATCTCTAATCTTTAATCTTTAATCCCTAATCCCTATTCTCTAGTGCTTAATCCTGACCATAAAACCCTAATCTCTAATTCCTAATCCTTAATAATTATTCTCTTAATTCTTAATGGTTAATCTATAATCCCTTATCATTAATCCCTTAATCCTTAGTTTTTAAACTCTAATCAGTAATACTTAATCCGTTATCCCTAACCTCTAATCTTTACTACTTATTCCCTAATCCCTACTCACTAATCCTTAATCCCTAATTGTTAGCTCCAGTATCCTTAATCCTTAATCGCCAATCTTTAATCCTGAATCCCATTCTCTTAAATTCTTAATCCATATTCCTATATACCTAATCCCCAATCCTTCATTCCTTAATCCCTAATCCATAATCTCGAATCTCTAATCCATCTCTTCTACCTCTTCTTTATCAATACCTTCTTCTTCTTCTTCTTTCTCATCTTTCTCTGCTTCTTGTTCCTCTTCTTCCTCATCTTTCGCTTCTTCTTCTTCTTCTTCATCTTCCACTTTTTCTTCTAATTCTTCTTCTTCTTCCTCTTCTTCTTCTTCTTCATCTTTTTCCCCTTCTTCTTCTATTACTATTACTACTACTATAACTATGACTTCTTCTTCAACATCTTCTTTTTTCACTTCTGCTTCTTCTACTTCTTTTCTTCTTGTTCTTCTTATTCTTCTTCTTCTTCTTCTTCTTCCTCTTATTCTTCCTCTACTTGCTCTTGTTCTTCCTTTTTTTCCTCTTCTTTCCCTTTTTTCTTCTACTTCTTCTCCTTCTTTTTCTTCTTCTTCTTCCTCTTTTATTTCTTCTTATTATTATTATTATTATTCTTCTTCTTCTTCTCTTTCTATTCCTTCTTATTCTTTTATTAGTACTTTTTCATCTACTACTTATTCTTCTTTCTCTTCTTATTCTTCTTCTTCTTCTTCTACTTCTGGTTCTTCTTCTTCTGGTGCTTCTTTTCGTTCTTATTGCTCTTCTTGTTCTTCTTCCTCTACTACTTCTTCCTCCTCTTCTACTTCTTCTTCTTCCTCTCCTTCTATTACTTCTTCTTCTTCTTCTTCTTCTTCCTCTTCTTCCTCTTCTTCTTTTCCTTCTTCTTCTCCTGCTCCTCCATCTCCTTCTCCTTATCTATCTCCATTACCTTCTCCTACCCCTCCTTCTCCTTCTCTGCCACCTCCTCCTCCTTCTCCTTCTCCTTCTTTTTCTTCATCTTACTTGGATATTTCTTCTTTCTTATTTCTTTTTCCTTCCTCCTTCCTTCTTTCTTCTTTTTTCCTCCCTTCTTCCATTTTCCTTCTTCCTTCTTTTTTCTTTCTTGCTTCTTTTTTCTTCGTTCTTCCTTCTTCCTTTTTCTTTCTTCTTTCTTCTATCTTCTTCTTTCTTGTTCTTTTCTTTTTCTTCTTTCTTTCTTCTTCTTTCTTTGTTCTTCATCATCTTTTTCTTTCTTCTTCTTCTTCTCCTTCTTATTCTTTTTCTTCTCCTCTTCTTTGTCTCCTTCTTCCACTTCTTCTTTTTTTCCTCTACTTCTTCCTTCTTCTTTCTTCCTTCTTCTTCTTCTTCCTTCTCCCTTTTCCTTAATCCATAATCCCTAATCCCTTTATCCTTTCTTTTAATCCCTTATTCCTAATCCATAAACCCTAATCTCTGATCTCTAATCCCTATTACTTATTCCTTAATCCCTACTCTCAAATTCTTAATACTAAATCCCTAAATCTAAATCCCTAATTGCTAACTCCCAAATCTCTAATTCCTAATCACAAATCCCTAATCCCTAATCTATCCATCCCAAATCTTTAATCTGTATTCTTCGATACCTTATCTCTAATCCTTCATTCCTTAGTCCCTAATCCCTAATCCTTAACTTTTTATCCTTAATCCCTAACCCATCTCTTCTGACTCTTATTTTCTTCTTCTTCTTTTTCTTTTCTTGTTCATTTTATTGCTCTACTTCTTCATTTTCTTCTTCTTCTTCTTCATCATCATCTCCTTCTCCTTCTACTTCTTCCTCTCCTTCTGCTACTCCTAGTCTTTCTATTTCTCCTTCTCCTTCTCCATCTCCTTCTCCATCTCCTTCTCCTTCTCTTCTCCTTCTCCTTCTCCTTCTTCCCCTCCTTCTCCTCGTCCTCCTTCTCCTTCTCCAACTTCTACTTTTACTTCTTCTTCTTCTGCTTTCTTTCTTTCTTTCTTTCTTTCTTTCTTTCTTCTTTCTTCTTTTTTCTTCCTTCTTGCTTCTTCCTTCCTCCATCTTCATCTTCTTTATTCTTCCTCTTCTTCTCCCTCTTCTCTTCTTCTTCTTCTTCTTCTTCTTCTACTTCCTTTTCTTCTTCCTCCTCTTCTTCTTCATTCTTTCTTCTTTTTTTTTTCTTCTTCATTCCTCCATCTCCCTTGTCCCTAATCCTTAATCTTTAATCGCTAATCCATCCTTAATCTTTAACCACTAAACACTTATCCTTAATCTCTAATCTTTAAATGGTAATCCAAAATACCTAATCCCTAATTCCTAATCTATAATCCATAATCCCTAATCTCAATCCTTAACCACTAATGACTAATCCTTAATCCATAATCCTTAATCTCTATTACATATCCTAATCCATAATCTATAACCCCAAATCTTTAATCTCTAATCTATAATCTTGCATTACTAATCTCTAATCTTTAATCCCTATTCTCTAGTGCTTAATCCTGACCATAAAACCCTAATCTCTAATTCCTAATCCTTAATAATTTTTCTCTTAATTCTTAATGGTTAATCTATAATCCCTAATCATTAATCCCTTAATCCTTAGTCTTTAAACTCTAATCAGTAATACTTAATCCGTTATCACTAACCTCTAATCTTTACTACTTATTCCCTAATCCCTACTCACTAATCCTTAATCCCTAATTGTTAGCTCCAGTATCCTTAATCCTTAATCGCTAATCTTTAATCCTGAAACCCATTCTCTTAAATTCTTAATCCATATTCCTATATACCTAATCCCCAATCCTTCATTCCTTAATCCCTAATCCAAAATCTCGAATCTCTAATCCATCTCTTCTACCTCTTCTTTATCAATACCTTCTTCTTCTTCTTCTTTCTCATCTTTCTCTACTTCTTGTTCCTCTTCTTCCTCATCTTTTGCTTCTTCTTCTTCTTCTTCATCTTCCACTTTTTCTTCTAAATCTTCTTCTTCTTCCTCTTCTTCTTCTTCTTCATCTTTTTCCCCTTCTTCTACTATTACTATTACTACTACTATAACTATGACTTCTTCTTCATCATCTTCTTTTTTCACTTCTGCTTCTTCTACTTCTTTTCTTCTTATTCTTCTTATTCTTCTTCTTCTTCTTCTTCTTCCTCTTATTCTTCCTCTACTTGCTCTTGTTCTTCCTTTTTTTCCTCTTCTTTCCCTTTTTTCTTCTACTTCTTCTCCTTCTTTTTCTTCTTCTTCTTCCTCTTTTATTTCTTCTTATTATTATTATTATTATTCTTCTTCTTCTTCTCTTTCTATTCCTTCTTATTCTTTTATTAGTACTTTTTCATCTACTACTTATTCTTCTTTCTCTTCTTATTCTTCTTCTTCTTCTTCTACTTCTAGTTCTTCTTCTTCTGCTGCTTCTTTTCGTTCTTATTGCTCTTCTTGTTCTTCTTCCTCTACTACTTCTTCCTCCTCTTCTACTTCTTCTTCTTCCTCTCCTTCTATTACTTCTTCTTCTTCTTTTTCTTCTTCCTCTTCTTCCTCTTCTTCTTTTCCTTCTTCTTCTCCTGCTCCTCCATCTCCTTCTCCTTATCTATCTCCATTACCTTCTCCTACCCCTCCTTCTCCTTCTCTGCCACCTCCTCCTCCTCCTTCTCCTTCTCCTTCTTTTTCTTCATCTTACTTGGATATTTCTTCTTTCTTATTTCTTTTTCCTTCCTCCTTCCTTCTTTCTTCTTTTTTCCTCCCTTCTTCCATTTTCCTTCTTCCTTCTTTTTTCTTTCTTACTTCTTTTTTCTTCGTTCTTCCTTCTTCCTTTTTCTTTCTTCTTTCTTCTATCTTCTTCTTTCTTGTTCTTTTCTTTTTCTTCTTTCTTTCTTCTTCTTTCTTTGTTCTTCTTCATCTTTTTCTTTCTTCTTCTTCTTCTCCTTCTTATTCTTTTTCTTCTCCTCTTCTTTATCTCCTTCTTCCACTTCTTCTTTTTTTCCTCTTCTTCTTCCTTCTTCTTTCTTCCTTCTTCTTCTTCTTCCTTCTCCCTTTTCCTTAATCCATAATCCCTAATCCCTTTATCCTTTCTTTTAATCCTTATTCCTAATCCATAAACCCTAATCTCTGATCTCTAATCCCTATTACTTATTCCTTAATCCCTATTCTCAAATTCTTAATACTAAATCCCTAAATCTAAATCCCTAATTGCTAACTCCCAAATCTCTAATTCCTAATCACAAATCCCTAATCCCTAATCTATCCATCCCGAATCTTTAATCTGTATTCTTCGATACCTTATCTCTAATCCTTCATTCCTTAGTCCCTAATCCCTAATCCTTAACTTTTTATCCTTAATCCCTAACCCATCTCTTTTGACTCTTATTTTCTTCTTCTTCTTTTTCTTTTCTTGTTCATTTTATTGCTCTACTTCTTCATTTTCTTCTTCTTCTTCTTCATCATCATCTCCTTCTCCTTCTACTTCTTCCTCTCCTTCTGCTACTCCTAGTCTTTCTCCTTCTCCTTCTCCTTCTCCATCTCCTTCTCCATCTCCTTCTCCTTCTCTTCCCCTTCTCCTTCTCCTTCTTCCCCTCCTTCTCCTCGTCCTCCTTCTCCTTCTCAAACTTCTACTTTTACTTCTTCTTCTTCTGCTTTCTTTCTTTCTTTCTTTCTTTCTTTCTTTCTTCTTTCTTGTTTTTTCTTCCTTCTTCCTTCTTCCTTCCTCCATCTTCATCTTCTTTATTCTTCCTCTTCTTCTCCCTCTTCTCTTCTTCTTCTTCTTCTTCTTCTTCTACTTCCTTTTCTTCTTCCTCCTCTTCTTCTTCATTCTTTCTTCTTTTTTTTTTCTTCTTCATTCCTCCATCTCCCTTGTCCCTAATCCTTAATCCCTAATCCTTAATCTTTAATCGCTAATCCATCCTTAATCTTTAACCACTAAACACTTATCCTTAATCTCTAATCTTTAAATGCTAATCCAAAATACCTAATCCCTAATTCCTAATCTATAATCCATAATCCCTAATCTCAATCCTTAACCACTAATGACTAATCCTTAATCCATAATCCTTAATCTCTATTACATATCCTAATCCATAATCTATAACCCCAAATCTTTAATCTCTAATCTAGAATCTTGCATTACTAATCTCTAATCTTTAATCCCTATTCTCTAGTGCTTAATCCTGACCATAAAACCCTAATCTCTAATTCCTAATCCTTAATAATTTTTCTCTTAATTCTTAATGGTTAATCTATAATCCCTAATCATTAATCCCTTAATCCTTAGTCTTTAAACTCTAATCAGTAATACTTAATCCGTTATCCCTAACCTCTAATCTTTACTACTTATTCCCTAATCACTACTCACTAATCCTTAATCCCTAATTGTTAGCTCTAGTATCCTTAATCCTTAATCGCTAATCTTTAATCCTGAATCCCATTCTCTTAAATTCTTAATCCATATTCCTATATACCTAATCCCCAATCCTTCATTCCTTAATCCCTAATCCATAATCTCGAATCTCTAATCCATCTCTTCTACCTCTTCTTTATCAATACCTTCTTCTTCTTCTTCTTTCTCATCTTTCTCTACTTCTTGTTCCTCTTCTTCCTCATCTTTTGCTTCTTCTTCTTCTTCTTCATCTTCCACTTTTTCTTCTAATTCTTCTTCTTCTTCCTCTTCTTCTTCTTCTTCATCTTTTTCCCCTTCTTCTTCTATTACTATTACTACTACTATAACTATGACTTCTTCTTCATCATCTTCTTTTTTCACTTCTGCTTCTTCTACTTCTTTTCTTCTTGTTCTTCTTATTCTTCTTCTTCTTCTTCTTCTTCTTCCTCTTATTCTTCCTCTACTTGCTCTTGTTCTTCCTTTTTTTCCTCTTCTTTCCCTTTTTTCTTCTACTTCTTCTCCTTCTTTTTCTTCTTCTTCTTCCTCTTTTATTTCTTCTTATTATTATTATTATTATTCTTCTTCTTCTTCTCTTTCTATTCCTTCTTATTCTTTTATTAGTACTTTTTCATCTACTACTTATTCTTCTTTCTCTTCTTATTCTTCTTCTTCTTCTTCTACTTCTAGTTCTTCTTCTTCTGGTGCTTCTTTTCGTTCTTATTGCTCTTCTTGTTCTTCTTCCTCTACTACTTCTTCCTCCTCTTCTACTTCTTCTTCTTCCTCTCCTTCTATTACTTCTTCTTCTTCTTCTTCTTCTTCCTCTTCTTCCTCTTCTTCTTTTCCTTCTTCTTCTCCTGCTCCTCCATCTCCTTCTCCTTATCTATCTCCATTACCTTCTCCTACCCCTCCTTCTCCTTCTCTGCCACCTCCTCCTCCTTCTCCTTCTCCTTCTTTTTCTTCATCTTACTTGGATATTTCTTCTTTCTTATTTCTTTTTCCTTCCTCCTTCCTTCTTTCTTCTTTTTTCCTCCCTTCTTCCATTTTCCTTCTTCCTTCTTTTTTCTTTCTTGCTTCTTTTTTCTTCGTTCTTCCTTCTTCCTTTTTCTTTCTTCTTTCTTCTATCTTCTTCTTTCTTGTTCTTTTCTTTTTCTTCTTTCTTTCTTCTTCTTTCTTTGTTCTTCTTCATCTTTTTCTTTCTTCTTCTTCTTCTCCTTCTTATTCTTTTTCTTCTCCTCTTCTTTGTCTCCTTCTTCCACTTCTTCTTTTTTTCCTCTTCTTCTTCCTTCTTCTTTCTTCCTTCTTCTTCTTCTTCCTTCTCCCTTTTCCTTAATCCATAATCCCTAATCCCTTTATCCTTTCTTTTAATCCCTTATTCCTAATCCATAAACCCTAATCTCTGATCTCTAATCCCTATTACTTATTCCTTAATCCCTACTCTCAAATTCTTAATACTAAATCCCTAAATCTAAATCCCTAATTGCTAACTCCCAAATCTCTAATTCCTAATCACAAATCCCTAATCCCTAATCTATCCATCCCGAATCTTTAATCTGTATTCTTCGATACCTTATCTCTAATCCTTCATTCCTTAGTCCCTAATCCCTAATCCTTAACTTTTTATCCTTAATCCCTAACCCATCTCTTCTGACTCTTATTTTCTTCTTCTTCTTTTTCTTTTCTTGTTCATTTTATTCCTCTACCTCTTCATTTTCTTCTTCTTCTTCTTCATCATCATCTCCTTCTCCTTCTACTTCTTCCTCTCCTTCTACTACTCCTAGTCTTTCTCCTTCTCCTTCTCCTTCTCCATCTCCTTCTCCATCTCCTTCTCCTTCTCTTCTCCTTCTCCTTCTCCTTCTTCCCCTCCTTCTCCTCGTCCTCCTTCTCCTTCTCCAACTTCTACTTTTACTTCTTCTTCTTCTGCTTTCTTTCTTTCTTTCTTTCTTTCTTTCTTTCTTTCTTCTTTCTTATTTTTCCTTCCTTCTTCCTTCTTCCTTCCTCCATCTTCATATTCTTTATTCTTCCTCTTCTTCTCCCTCTTCTCTTCTTCTTCTTCTTCTTCTTCTTCTACTTCCTTTTCTTCTTCCTCCTCTTCTTCTTCATTCTTTCTTCTTTTTTTTTCTTCTTCATTCCTCCATCTCCCTTGTCCCTAATCCTTAATCTTTAATCGCTAATCCATCCTTAATCTTTAACAACTAAACACTTATCCTTAATCTCTAATCTTTAAATGCTAATCCAAAATACCTAATCCCTAATTCCTAATCTATAATCCATAATCTCTAATCTCAATCCTTAACCACTAATGACTAATCCTTAATCCATAATCCTTAATCTCTATTACATATCCTAATCCATAATCTATAACCCCAAATCTTTAATCTCTAATCTAGAATCTTGCATTACTAATCTCTAATCTTTAATCTTTAATCCCTAATCCCTATTCTCTAGTGCTTAATCCTGACCATAAAACCCTAATCTCTAATTCCTAATCCTTAATAATTATTCTCTTAATTCTTAATGGTTAATCTATAATCCCTAATCATTAATCCCTTAATCCTTAGTCTTTAAACTCTAATCAGTAAAAATTAATCCGTTATCCCTAACCTCTAATCTTTACTACTTATTCCCTAATCCCTACTCACTAATCCTTAATCCCTAATTGTTAGCTCCAGTATCCTTAATCCTTAATCGCCAATCTTTAATCCTGAATCCCATTCTCTTAAATTCTTAATCCATATTCCTATATACCTAATCCCCAATCCTTCATTCCTTAATCGCTAATCCATAATCTCGAATCTCTAATCCATCTCTTCTACCTCTTCTTTATCAATACCTTCTTCTTCTTCTTCTTTCTCATCTTTCTCTACTTCTTGTTCCTCTTCTTCCTCATCTTTCGCTTCTTCTTCTTCTTCTTCATCTTCCACTTTTTCTTCTAATTCTTCTTCTTCTTCCTCTTCTTCTTCTTCTTCATCTTTTTCCCCTTCTTCTTCTATTACTATTACTACTACTATAACTATGACTTCTTCTTCATCATCTTCTTTTTTCACTTCTGCTTCTTCTACTTCTTTTCTTCTTGTTCTTCTTATTCTTCTTCTTCTTCTTCTTCTTCCTCTTATTCTTCCTCTACTTGCTCTTGTTCTTCCTTTTTTTCCTCTTCTTTCCCTTTTTTCTTCTACTTCTTCTCCTTCTTTTTCTTCTTCTTCTTCCTCTTTTATTTCTTCTTATTATTATTATTATTATTCTTCTTCTTCTTCTCTTTCTATTCCTTCTTATTCTTTTATTACTACTTTTTCATCTACTACTTATTCTTCTTTCTCTTCTTATTCTTCTTCTTCTTCTTCTACTTCTAGTTCTTCTTCTTCTGGTGCTTCTTTTCGTTCTTATTGCTCTTCTTGTTCTTCTTCCTCTACTACTTCTTCCTCCTCTTCTACTTCTTCTTCTTCCTCTCCTTCTATTACTTCTTCTTCTTCTTCTTCTTCTTCCTCTTCTTCCTCTTCTTCTTTTCCTTCTTCTTCTCCTGCTCCTCCATCTCCTTCTCCTTATCTATCTCCATTACCTTCTCCTACCCCTCCTTCTCCTTCTCTGCCACCTCCTCCTCCTTCTCCTTCTCCTTCTTTTTCTTCATCTTACTTGGATATTTCTTCTTTCTTATTTCTTTTTCCTTCCTCCTTCCTTCTTTCTTCTTTTTTCCTCCCTTCTTCCATTTTCCTTCTTCCTTCTTTTTTCTTTCTTGCTTCTTTTTTCTTCGTTCTTCCTTCTTCCTTTTTCTTTCTTCTTTCTTCTATCTTCTTCTTTCTTGTTCTTTTCTTTTTCTTCTTTCTTTCTTCTTCTTTCTTTGTTCTTCTTCATCTTTTTCTTTCTTCTTCTTCTTCTCCTTCTTATTCTTTTTCTTCTCCTCTTCTTTGTCTCCTTCTTCCACTTCTTCTTTTTTTCCTCTTCTTCTTCCTTCTTCTTTCTTCCTTCTTCTTCTTCTTCCTTCTCCCTTTTCATTAATCCATAATCCCTAATCCCTTTATCCTTTCTTTTAATCCCTTATTCCTAATCCATAAACCCTAATCTCTGATCTCTAATCCCTATTACTTATTCCTTAATCCCTACTCTCAAATTCTTAATACTAAATCCCTAAATCTAAATCCCTAAATCTAAATCCCTAATTGCTAACTCCCAAATCTCTAATTCCTAATCACAAATCCCTAATCCCTAATCTATCCATCCCGAATCTTTAATCTGTATTCTTCGATACCTTATCTCTAATCCTTCATTCCTTAGTCCCTAATCCCTAATCCTTAACTTTTTATCCTTAATCCCTAACCCATCTCTTCTGACTCTTATTTTCTTCTTCTTCTTTTTCTTTTCTTGTTCATTTTATTCCTCTACTTCTTCATTTTCTTCTTCTTCTTCTTCATCATCATCTCCTTCTCCTTCTACTTCTTCCTCTCCTTCTGCTACTCCTAGTCTTTCTCCTTCTCCTTCTCCTTCTCCATCTCCTTCTCCATCTCCTTCTCCTTCTCTTCTCCTTCGCCTTCTCCTTCTTCCCCTCCTTCTCCTCGTCCTCCTTCTCCTTCTCCAACTTCTACTTTTACTTCTTCTTCTTCTACTTTCTTTCTTTCTTTCTTTCTTTCTTTCTTTCTTCTTTCTTCTTTTTTCTTCCTTCTTCCTTCTTCCTTCCTCCATCTTCATCTTCTTTATTCTTCCTCTTCTTCTCCCTCTTCTCTTCTTCTTCTTCTTCTTCTTCTTCTACTTCCTTTTCTTCTTCCTCCTCTTCTTCTTCATTCTTTCTTCTTTTTTTTTTCTTCTTCATTCCTCCATCTCCCTTGTCCCTAATCCTTAATCTTTAATCGCTAATCCATCCTTAATCTTTAACCACTAAACACTTATCCTTAATCTCTAATCTTTAAATGCTAATCCAAAATACCTAATCCCTAATTCCTAATCTATAATCCATAATCCCTAATCTCAATCCTTAACCACTAATGACTAATCCTTAATCCATAATCCTTAATCTCTATTACATATCCTAATCCATAATCTATAACCCCAAATCTTTAATCTCTAATCTAGAATCTTGCATTACTAATCTCTAATCTTTAATCCCTATTCTCTAGTGCTTAATCCTGACCATAAAACCCTAATCTCTAATTCCTAATCCTTAATAATTTTTCTCTTAATTCTTAATGGTTAATCTATAATCCCTAATCATTAATCCCTTAATCCTTAGTCTTTAAACTCTAGTCAGTAATACTTAATCCGTTATCCCTAACCTCTAATCTTTACTACTTATTCCCTAATCACTACTCACTAATCCTTAATCCCTAATTGTTAGCTCTAGTATCCTTAATCCTTAATCGCTAATCTTTAATCCTGAATCCCATTCTCTTAAATTCTTAATCCATATTCCTATATACCTAATCCCCAATCCTTCATTCCTTAATCCCTAATCCATAATCTCGAATCTCTAATCCATCTCTTCTACCTCTTCTTTATCAATACCTTCTTCTTCTTCTTCTTTCTCATCTTTCTCTACTTCTTGTTCCTCTTCTTCCTCATCTTTTGCTTCTTCTTCTTCTTCTTCATCTTCCACTTTTTCTTCTAATTCTTCTTCTTCTTCCTCTTCTTCTTCTTCTTCATCTTTTTCCCCTTCTTCTTCTATTACTATTACTACTACTATAACTATGACTTCTTCTTCATCATCTTCTTTTTTCACTTCTGCTTCTTCTACTTCTTTTCTTCTTGTTCTTCTTATTCTTCTTCTTCTTCTTCTTCTTCTTCCTCTTATTCTTCCTCTACTTGCTCTTGTTCTTCCTTTTTTTCCTCTTCTTTCCCTTTTTTCTTCTACTTCTTCTCCTTCTTTTTCTTCTTCTTCTTCCTCTTTTATTTCTTCTTATTATTATTATTATTATTCTTCTTCTTCTTCTCTTTCTATTCCTTCTTATTCTTTTATTACTACTTTTTCATCTACTACTTATTCTTCTTTCTCTTCTTATTCTTCTTCTTCTTCTTCTACTTCTAGTTCTTCTTCTTCTGGTGCTTCTTTTCGTTCTTATTGCTCTTCTTGTTCTTCTTCCTCTACTACTTCTTCCTCCTCTTCTACTTCTTCTTCTTCCTCTCCTTCTATTACTTCTTCTTCTTCTTCTTCTTCTTCCTCTTCTTCCTCTTCTTCTTTTCCTTCTTCTTCTCCTGCTCCTCCATCTCCTTCTCCTTATCTATCTCCATTACCTTCTCCTACCCCTCCTTCTCCTTCTCTGCCACCTCCTCCTCCTTCTCCTTCTCCTTCTTTTTCTTCATCTTACTTGGATATTTCTTCTTTCTTATTTCTTTTTCCTTCCTCCTTCCTTCTTTCTTCTTTTTTCCTCCCTTCTTCCATTTTCCTTCTTCCTTCTTTTTTCTTTCTTGCTTCTTTTTTCTTCGTTCTTCCTTCTTCCTTTTTCTTTCTTCTTTCTTCTATCTTCTTCTTTCTTGTTCTTTTCTTTTTCTTCTTTCTTTCTTCTTCTTTCTTTGTTCTTCTTCATCTTTTTCTTTCTTCTTCTTCTTCTCCTTCTTATTCTTTTTCTTCTCCTCTTCTTTGTCTCCTTCTTCCACTTCTTCTTTTTTTCCTCTTCTTCTTCCTTCTTCTTTCTTCCTTCTTCTTCTTCTTCCTTCTCCCTTTTCCTTAATCCATAATCCCTAATCCCTTTATCCTTTCTTTTAATCCCTTATTCCTAATCCATAAACCCTAATCTCTGATCTCTAATCCCTATTACTTATTCCTTAATCCCTACTCTCAAATTCTTAATACTAAATCCCTAAATCTAAATCCCTAATTGCTAACTCCCAAATCTCTAATTCCTAATCACAAATCCCTAATCCCTAATCTATCCATCCCGAATCTTTAATCTGTATTCTTCGATACCTTATCTCTAATCCTTCATTCCTTAGTCCCTAATCCCTAATCCTTAACTTTTTATCCTTAATCCCTAACCCATCTCTTCTGACTCTTATTTTCTTCTTCTTCTTTTTCTTTTCTTGTTCATTTTATTCCTCTACCTCTTCATTTTCTTCTTCTTCTTCTTCATCATCATCTCCTTCTCCTTCTACTTCTTCCTCTCCTTCTACTACTCCTAGTCTTTCTCCTTCTCCTTCTCCTTCTCCATCTCCTTCTCCATCTCCTTCTCCTTCTCTTCTCCTTCTCCTTCTCCTTCTTCCCCTCCTTCTCCTCGTCCTCCTTCTCCTTCTCCAACTTCTACTTTTACTTCTTCTTCTTCTGCTTTCTTTCTTTCTTTCTTTCTTTCTTTCTTTCTTTCTTCTTTCTTATTTTTCCTTCCTTCTTCCTTCTTCCTTCCTCCATCTTCATATTCTTTATTCTTCCTCTTCTTCTCCCTCTTCTCTTCTTCTTCTTCTTCTTCTTCTTCTACTTCCTTTTCTTCTTCCTCCTCTTCTTCTTCATTCTTTCTTCTTTTTTTTTTCTTCTTCATTCCTCCATCTCCCTTGTCCCTAATCCTTAATCTTTAATCGCTAATCCATCCTTAATCTTTAACAACTAAACACTTATCCTTAATCTCTAATCTTTAAATGCTAATCCAAAATACCTAATCCCTAATTCCTAATCTATAATCCATAATCTCTAATCTCAATCCTTAACCACTAATGACTAATCCTTAATCCATAATCCTTAATCTCTATTACATATCCTAATCCATAATCTATAACCCCAAATCTTTAATCTCTAATCTAGAATCTTGCATTACTAATCTCTAATCTTTAATCTTTAATCCCTAATCCCTATTCTCTAGTGCTTAATCCTGACCATAAAACCCTAATCTCTAATTCCTAATCCTTAATAATTATTCTCTTAATTCTTAATGGTTAATCTATAATCCCTAATCATTAATCCCTTAATCCTTAGTCTTTAAACTCTAATCAGTAAAAATTAATCCGTTATCCCTAACCTCTAATCTTTACTACTTATTCCCTAATCCCTACTCACTAATCCTTAATCCCTAATTGTTAGCTCCAGTATCCTTAATCCTTAATCGCCAATCTTTAATCCTGAATCCCATTCTCTTAAATTCTTAATCCATATTCCTATATACCTAATCCCCAATCCTTCATTCCTTAATCCCTAATCCATAATCTCGAATCTCTAATCCATCTCTTCTACCTCTTCTTTATCAATACCTTCTTCTTCTTCTTCTTTCTCATCTTTCTCTACTTCTTGTTCCTCTTCTTCCTCATCTTTCGCTTCTTCTTCTTCTTCTTCATCTTCCACTTTTTCTTCTAATTCTTCTTCTTCTTCCTCTTCTTCTTCTTCTTCATCTTTTTCCCCTTCTTCTTCTATTACTATTACTACTACTATAACTATGACTTCTTCTTCATCATCTTCTTTTTTCACTTCTACTTCTTCTACTTCTTTTCTTCTTGTTCTTCTTATTCTTCTTCTTCTTCTTCTTCCTCTTATTCTTCCTCTACTTGCTCTTGTTCTTCCTTTTTTTCCTCTTCTTTCCCTTTTTTCTTCTACTTCTTCTCCTTCTTTTTCTTCTTCTTCTTCCTCTTTTATTTCTTCTTATTATTATTATTATTATTCTTCTTCTTCTTCTCTTTCTATTCCTTCTTATTCTTTTATTACTACTTTTTCATCTACTACTTATTCTTCTTTCTCTTCTTATTCTTCTTCTTCTTCTTCTACTTCTAGTTCTTCTTCTTCTGGTGCTTCTTTTCGTTCTTATTGCTCTTCTTGTTCTTCTTCCTCTACTACTTCTTCCTCCTCTTCTACTTCTTCTTCTTCCTCTCCTTCTATTACTTCTTCTTCTTCTTCTTCTTCTTCCTCTTCTTCCTCTTCTTCTTTTCCTTCTTCTTCTCCTGCTCCTCCATCTCCTTCTCCTTATCTATCTCCATTACCTTCTCCTACCCCTCCTTCTCCTTCTCTGCCACCTCCTCCTCCTTCTCCTTCTCCTTCTTTTTCTTCATCTTACTTGGATATTTCTTCTTTCTTATTTCTTTTTCCTTCCTCCTTCCTTCTTTCTTCTTTTTTCCTCCCTTCTTCCATTTTCCTTCTTCCTTCTTTTTTCTTTCTTGCTTCTTTTTTCTTCGTTCTTCCTTCTTCCTTTTTCTTTCTTCTTTCTTCTATCTTCTTCTTTCTTGTTCTTTTCTTTTTCTTCTTTCTTTCTTCTTCTTTCTTTGTTCTTCTTCATCTTTTTCTTTCTTCTTCTTCTTCTCCTTCTTATTCTTTTTCTTCTCCTCTTCTTTGTCTCCTTCTTCCACTTCTTCTTTTTTTCCTCTTCTTCTTCCTTCTTCTTTCTTCCTTCTTCTTCTTCTTCCTTCTCCCTTTTCCTTAATCCATAATCCCTAATCCCTTTATCCTTTCTTTTAATCCCTTATTCCTAATCCATAAACCCTAATCTCTGATCTCTAATCCCTATTACTTATTCCTTAATCCCTACTCTCAAATTCTTAATACTAAATCCCTAAATCTAAATCCCTAAATCTAAATCCCTAATTGCTAACTCCCAAATCTCTAATTCCTAATCACAAATCCCTAATCCCTAATCTATCCATCCCGAATCTTTAATCTGTATTCTTCGATACCTTATCTCTAATCCTTCATTCCTTAGTCCCTAATCCCTAATCCTTAACTTTTTATCCTTAATCCCTAACCCATCTCTTCTGACTCTTATTTTCTTCTTCTTCTTTTTCTTTTCTTGTTCATTTTATTCCTCTACTTCTTCATTTTCTTCTTCTTCTTCTTCATCATCATCTCCTTCTCCTTCTACTTCTTCCTCTCCTTCTGCTACTCCTAGTCTTTCTCCTTCTCCTTCTCCTTCTCCATCTCCTTCTCCATCTCCTTCTCCTTCTCTTCTCCTTCGCCTTCTCCTTCTTCCCCTCCTTCTCCTCGTCCTCCTTCTCCTTCTCCAACTTCTACTTTTACTTCTTCTTCTTCTACTTTCTTTCTTTCTTTCTTTCTTTCTTTCTTTCTTCTTTCTTCTTTTTTCTTCCTTCTTCCTTCTTCCTTCCTCCATCTTCATCTTCTTTATTCTTCCTCTTCTTCTCCCTCTTCTCTTCTTCTTCTTCTTCTTCTTCTTCTACTTCCTTTTCTTCTTCCTCCTCTTCTTCTTCATTCTTTCTTCTTTTTTTTTTCTTCTTCATTCCTCCATCTCCCTTGTCCCTAATCCTTAATCTTTAATCGCTAATCCATCCTTAATCTTTAACCACTAAACACTTATCCTTAATCTCTAATCTTTAAATGCTAATCCAAAATACCTAATCCCTAATTCCTAATCTATAATCCATAATCCCTAATCTCAATCCTTAACCACTAATGACTAATCCTTAATCCATAATCCTTAATCTCTATTACATATCCTAATCCATAATCTATAACCCCAAATCTTTAATCTCTAATCTAGAATCTTGCATTACTAATCTCTAATCTTTAATCCCTATTCTCTAGTGCTTAATCCTGACCATAAAACCCTAATCTCTAATTCCTAATCCTTAATAATTTTTCTCTTAATTCTTAATGGTTAATCTATAATCCCTAATCATTAATCCCTTAATCCTTAGTCTTTAAACTCTAATCAGTAAAAATTAATCCGTTATCCCTAACCTCTAATCTTTACTACTTATTCCCTAATCCCTACTCACTAATCCTTAATCCCTAATTGTTAGCTCCAGTATCCTTAATCCTTAATCGCCAATCTTTAATCCTGAATCCCATTCTCTTAAATTCTTAATCCATATTCCTATATACCTAATCCCCAATCCTTCATTCCTTAATCCCTAATCCATAATCTCGAATCTCTAATCCATCTCTTCTACCTCTTCTTTATCAATACCTTCTTCTTCTTCTTCTTTCTCATCTTTCTCTACTTCTTGTTCCTCTTCTTCCTCATCTTTCGCTTCTTCTTCTTCTTCTTCATCTTCCACTTTTTCTTCTAATTCTTCTTCTTCTTCCTCTTCTTCTTCTTCTTCATCTTTTTCCCCTTCTTCTTCTATTACTATTACTACTACTATAACTATGACTTCTTCTTCATCATCTTCTTTTTTCACTTCTGCTTCTTCTACTTCTTTTCTTCTTGTTCTTCTTATTCTTCTTCTTCTTCTTCTTCTTCCTCTTATTCTTCCTCTACTTGCTCTTGTTCTTCCTTTTTTTCCTCTTCTTTCCCTTTTTTCTTCTACTTTTTCTCCTTCTTTTTCTTCTTCTTCTTCCTCTTTTATTTCTTCTTATTATTATTATTATTCTTCTTCTTCTTCTTCTCTTTCTATTCCTTCTTATTCTTTTATTACTACTTTTTCATCTACTACTTATTCTTCTTTCTCTTCTTATTCTTCTTCTTCTTCTTCTACTTCTAGTTCTTCTTCTTCTGGTGCTTCTTTTCGTTCTTATTGCTCTTCTTGTTCTTCTTCCTCTACTACTTCTTCCTCCTCTTCTACTTCTTCTTCTTCCTCTCCTTCTATTACTTCTTCTTCTTCTTCTTCCTCTTCTTCCTCTTCTTATTTTCCTTCTTCTTCTCCTGCTCCTCCATCTCCTTCTCCTTATATATCTCCATTACCTTTTCCTACCCCTCCTTCTCCTTCTCTGCCACCTCCTCCTCCTTCTCCTTCTCCTTCTTTTTCTTCATCTTACTTGGATATTTCTTCTTTCTTATTTCTTTTTCCTTCCTCCTTCCTTCTTTCTTCTTTTTTCCTCCCTTCTTCCATTTTCCTTCTTCCTTCTTTTTTCTTTCTTGCTTCTTTTTTCTTCGTTCTTCCTTCTTCCTTTTTCTTTCTTCTTTCTTCTATCTTCTTCTTTCTTGTTCTTTTCTTTTTCTTCTTTCTTTCTTCTTCTTTCTTTGTTCTTCTTCATCTTTTTTTTTCTTCTTCTTCTTCTCCTTCTTATTCTTTTTCTTCTCCTCTTCTTTGTCTCCTTCTTCCACTTCTTCTTTTTTTCCTCTTCTTCTTCCTTCTTCTTTCTTCCTTCTTCTTCTTCTTCCTTCTCCCTTTTCCTTAATCCATAATCCCTAATCCCTTTATCCTTTCTTTTAATCCCTTATTCTTAATCCATAAACCCTAATCTCTGATCTCTAATCCCTATTACTTATTCCTTAATCCCTACTCTCAAATTCTTAATACTAAATCCCTAAATCTAAATCCCTAATTGCTAACTCCCAAATCTCTAATTCCTAATCACAAATCCCTAATCCCTAATCTATCCATCCCGAATCTTTAATCTGTATTCTTCGATACCTTATCTCTAATCCTTCATTCCTTAGTCCCTAATCCCTAATCCTTAACTTTTTATCCTTAATCCCTAACCCATCTCTTCTGACTCTTATTTTCTTCTTCTTCTTTTTCTTTTCTTGTTCATTTTATTGCTCTACTTCTTTATTTTCTTCTTCTTCTTCTTCATCATCATCTCCTTCTCCTTCTACTTCTTCCTCTCCTTCTGCTACTCCTAGTCTTTCTCCTTCTCCTTCTCCTTTTCCATCTCCTTCTCCATCTCCTTCTCCTTCTCTTCTCCTTCTCCTTCTCCTTCTTCCCCTCCTTCTCCTCGTCCTCCTTCTCCTTCTCCAACTTCTACTTTTACTTCTTCTTCATCTGCTTTCTTTCTTTCTTTCTTTCTTTCTTTCTTTCTTCTTTCTTCTTTTTTCTTCCTTCTTCCTTCTTCCTTCCTCCATCTTCATCTTCTTTATTCTTCCTCTTCTTCTCCCTCTTCTCTTCTTCTTCTTCTTCTTCTTCTTCTACTTCCTTTTCTTCTTCCTCCTCTTCTTCTTCATTCTTTCTTCTTTTTTTTTTCTTCTTCATTCCTCCATCTCCCTTGTCCCTAATCCTTAATCCCTAATCCTTAATCTTTAATCGCTAATCCATCCTTAATCTTTAACCACTAAACACTTATCCTTAATCTCTAATCTTTAAATGCTAATCCAAAATACCTAATCCCTAATTCCTAATCTATAATCCATAATCCCTAATCTCAACCCTTAACCACTAATGACTAATCCTTAATCCATAATCCTTAATCTCTATTACATATCCTAATCCATAATCTATAACCCCAAATCTTTAATCTCTAATCTAGAATCTTGCATTACTAATCTCTAATCTTTAATCTTTAATCCCTAATCCCTATTCTCTAGTGCTTAATCCTGACAATAAAACCCTAATCTCTTATTCCTAATCCTTAATAATTATTCTCTTAATTCTTAATGGTTAATCTATAATCCCAAATCATTAATCCCTTAATCCTTAGTCTTTAAACTCTAATCAGTAATACTTAATCCGTTATCCCTAACCTCTAATCTTTACTACTTATTCCCTAATCCCTACTCACTAATCCTTAATCCCTAATTGTTAGCTCCAGTATCCTTAATCCTTAATCGCCAATCTTTAATCCTGAATCCCATTCTCTTAAATTCTTAATCCATATTCCTATATACCTAATCCCCAATCCTTCATTCCTTAATCCCTAATCCATAATCTCGAATCTCTAATCCATCTCTTCTACCTCTTCTTTATCGATACCTTCTTCTTCTTCTTCTTTCTCATCTTTCTCTACTTGTTCCTCTTCTTCCTCATCTTTCGCTTCTTCTTCTTCTTCTTCATCTTCCACTTTTTCTTCTAATTCTTCTTCTTCTTCCTCTTCTTCTTCTTCTTCATCTTTTTCCCCTTCTTCTTCTATTACTATTACTACTACTATAACTATGACTTCTTCTTCATCATCTTCTTTTTTCACTTCTGCTTCTTCTACTTCTTTTCTTCTTGTTCTTCTTATTCTTCTTCTTCTTCTTCTTCTTCCTCTTATTCTTCCTCTACTTGCTCTTGTTCTTCCTTTTTTTCCTCTTCTTTCCCTTTTTTCTTCTACTTCTTCTCCTTTTTTTTCTTCTTCTTCTTCCTCTTTTATTTCTTCTTATTATTATTATTATTATTCTTCTTCTTCTTCTCTTTCTAATCCTTCTTATTCTTTTATTACTACTTTTTCATCTACTACTTATTCTTCTTTCTCTTCTTATTCTTCTTCTTCTTCTTCTACTTCTAGTTCTTCTTCTTCTGGTGCTTCTTTTCGTTCTTATTGCTCTTCTTGTTCTTCTTCCTCTACTACTTCTTCCTCCTCTTCTACTTCTTCTTCTTCCTCTCCTTCTATTACTTCTTCTTCTTCTTCTTCTTCTTCCTCTTCTTCCTCTTCTTCTTTTCCTTCTTCTTCTCCTGCTCCTCCATCTCCTTCTCCTTATCTATCTCCATTACCTTCTCCTACCCCTCCTTCTCCTTCTCTACCACCTCCTCCTCCTTCTCCTTCTCCTTCTTTTTCTTCATCTTACTTGGATATTTCTTCTTTCTTATTTCTTTTTCCTTCCTCCTTCCTTCTTTCTTCTTTTTTCCTCCCTTCTTCCATTTTCCTTCTTCCTTGTTTTTTCTTTCTTGCTTCTTTTTTCTTTGTTCTTCCTTCTTCCTTTTTCTTTCTTCTTTCTTCTATCTTCTTCTTTCTTGTTCTTTTCTTTTTCTTCTTTCTTTCTTCTTCTTTCTTTGTTCTTCTTCATCTTTTTCTTTCTTCTTCTTCTTCTCCTTCTTATTCTTTTTCTTCTCCTCTTCTTTGTCTCCTTCTTCCACTTCTTTTTTTCCTCTTCTTCTTCCTTCTTCTTTCTTCCTTCTTCTTCTTCTTCCTTCTCCCTTTTCCTTAATCCATAATCCCTAATCCCTTTATCCTTTCTTTTAATCCCTTATTCCTAATCCATAAACCCTAATCTCTGATTTCTAATCCCTATTACTTATTCCTTAATCCCTACTCTCAAATTCTTAATACTAAATCCCTAAATCTAAATCCCTAATTGCTAACTCCCAAATCTCTAATTCCTAATCACAAATCCCTAATCCCTAATCTATCCATCCCGAATCTTTAATCTGTATTCTTCGATACCTTATCTCTAATCCTTCATTCCTTAGTCCCTAATCCCTAATCCTTAACTTTTTATCCTTAATCCCTAACCCATCTCTTCTGACTCTTATTTTCTTCTTCTTCTTTTTCTTTTCTTGTTCATTTTATTGCTCTACTTCTTCATTTTCTTCTTCTTCTTCTTCATCATCATCTCCTTCTCCTTCTACTTCTTCCTCTCCTTCTGCTTCTCCTAGTCTTTCTCCTTCTCCTTCTCCTTCTCCATCTCCTTCTCCATCTCCTTCTTCTCTTCTCCTTCTCCTTCTCCTTCTTCCCCTCCTTCTCCTCGTCCTCCTTCTCCTTCTCCAACTTCTACTTTTACTTCTTCTTCTTCTGCTTTCTTTCTTTCTTTCTTTCTTTCTTTCTTTCTTCTTTCTTCTTTTTTCTTCCTTCTTCCTTCTTCCTTCCTCCATCTTTATCTTCTTTATTCTTCCTCTTCTTCTCCCTCTTCTCTTCTTCTTCTTCTTCTTCTTCTTCTACTTCCTTTTCTTCTTCCTCTTCTTCTTCATTCTTTCTTCTTTTTTTTTCTTCTTCATTCCTCCATCTCCCTTGTCCCTAATCCTTAATCTTTAATCGCTAATCCATTCTTAATCTTTAACCACTAAAAACTTATCCTTAATCTATAATCTTTAAATGCTAATCCAAAATACCTAATCCCTAATTCCTAATCTATAATCCATAATCCCTAATCTCAATCCTTAACCACTAATGACTAATCCTTAATCCATAATCCTTAATCTCTATTACTAATCCTAATCCATAATCTATAACCCCAAATCTTTAATCTCTAATCTAGAATCTTGCATTACTAATCTCTAATCTTTAATCTTTAATCCCTAATCCCTATTCTCTAGTGCTTAATCCTGACCATAAAACCCTAATCTCTAATTCCTAATCCTTAATAATTATTCTCTTAATTCTTAATGGTTAATCTCTAATCCCTAATCATTAATCCCTTAATCCTTAGTCTTTAAACTCTAATCAGTAATACTTAATCCGTTATCCCTAACCTCTAATCTTTACTACTTATTCCCTAATCCCTACTCACTAATCCTTAATCCCTAATTGTTAGCTCCAGTATCCTTAATCCTTAATCGCCAATCTTCAATCCTGAATCCCATTCTCTTAAATTCTTAATCCATATTCCTATATACCTAATCCCCAATCCTTCATTCCTTAATCCCTAATCCATAATCTCGAATCTCTAATCCGTCTCTTCTACCTCTTCTTTATCAATACCTTCTTCTTCTTCTTCTTTCTCATCTTTCTCTACTTCTTGTTCCTCTTCTTCCTCATCTTTTGCTTCTTCTTCTTCTTCTTCATCTTCCACTTTTTCTTCTAATTCTTCTTCTTCTTCCTCTTCTTCTTCTTCTTCATCTTTTTCCCCTTCTTCTTCTATTACTATTACTACTACTATAACTATGACTTCTTCTTCATCATCTTCTTTTTTCACTTCTGCTTCTTCTACTTCTTTTCTTCTTGTTCTTCTTATTCTTCTTCTTCTTCTTCTTCTTCCTCTTATTCTTCCTCTACTTGCTCTTGTTCTTCCTTTTTTTCCTCTTCTTTCCCTTTTTTCTTCTACTTCTTCTCCTTCTTTTTCTTCTTCTTCTTCCTCTTTTATTTCTTCTTATTATTATTATTATTATTATTATTCTTCTACTTCTCTTTCTATTCCTTCTTATTCTTTTATTACTACTTTTTCATCTACTACTTATTCTTCTTTCTCTTCTTATTCTTCTTCTTCTTCTTCTATTTCTAGTTCTTCTTCTTCTGGTGCTTCTTTTCGTTCTTATTGCTCTTCTTGTTCTTCTTCCTCTACTACTTCTTCCTCCTCTTCTACTTCTTCTTCCTCTCCTTCTATTACTTCTTCTTCTTCTTCTTCTTCTTCCTCTTCTTCCTCTTCTTCTTTTCCTTCTTCTTCTCCTGCTCCTCCATCTCCTTCTCCTTATCTATCTCCATTACCTTCTCCTACCCCTCCTTCTCCTTCTCTGCCACCTCCTCCTCCTTCTCCTTCTCCTTCTTTTTCTTCATCTTACTTGGATATTTCTTCTTTCTTATTTCTTTTTCCTTCCTCCTTCCTTCTTTCTTCTTTTTTCCTCCCTTCTTCCATTTTCCTTCTTCCTTCTTTTTTCTTTCTTGCTTCTTTTTTCTTCGTTCTTCCTTCTTCCTTTTTCTTTCTTCTTTCTTCTATCTTCTTCTTTCTTGTTCTTTTCCTTTTCTTCTTTCTTTCTTCTTCTTTCTTTGTTCTTCTTCATCTTTTTCTTTCTTCTTCTTCTTCTCCTTCTTATTCTTTTTCTTCTCCTCTTCTTTGTCTCCTTCTTCCACTTCTTCTTTTTTTCCTCTTCTTCTTCCTTCTTCTTTCTTCCTTCTTCTTCTTCTTCCTTCTCCCTTTTCCTTAATCCATAATCCCTAATCCCTTTATCCTTTCTTTTAATCCCTTATTCCTAATCCATAAACCCTAATCTCTGATCTCTAATCCCTATTACTTATTCCTTAATCCCTACTCTCAAATTCTTAATACTAAATCCCTAAATCTAAATCCCTAATTGCTAACTCCCAAATCTCTAATTCCTAATCACAAATCCCTAATCCCTAATCTATCCATCCCGAATCTTTAATCTGTATTCTTCGATACCTTATCTCTAATCCTTCATTCCTTAGTCCCTAATCCCTAATCCTTAAATTTTTATCCTTAATCCCTAACCCATCTCTTCTGACTCTTATTTTCTTCTTCTTCTTTTTCTTTTCTTGTTCATTTTATTGCTCTACTTCTTCATTTTCTTCTTCTTCTTCTTCATCATCATCTCCTTCTCCTTCTACTTCTTCCTCTCCTTCAGCTACTCCTAGTCTTTCTCCTTCTCCTTCTCCTTCTCCATCTCCTTCTCCATCTCCTTCTCCTTCTCTTCTCCTTCTCCTTCTCCTTCTTCCCCTCCTTCTCCTCGTCCTCCTTCTCCTTCTCCAACTTCTACTTTTACTTCTTCTTCTGCTTTCTTTCTTTCTTTCTTTCTTTCTTTCTTTCTTCTTTCTTCTTTTTTCTTCCTTCTTCCTTCTTCCTTCCTCCATCTTCATCTTCTTTATTCTTCCTCTTCTTCTCCCTCTTCTCCTCTTCTTCTTCTTCTTCTTCTTCTTCTACTTCCTTTTCTTCTTCCTCCTCTTCTTCTTCATTCTTTCTTCTTTTTTTTTCTTCTTCATTCCTCCATCTCCCTTGTCCCTAATCCTTAATCTTTAATCGCTAATCCATCCTTAATCTTTAACCACTAAACACTTATCCTTAATCTCTAATCTTTAAATGCTAATCCAAAATAACTAATCCCTAATTCCTAATCTATAATCCATAATCCCTAATCTCAATCCTTAACCACTAATGACTAATCCTTAATCCATAATCCTTAATCTCTATTACTAATCCTAATCCATAATCTATAACCCCAAATCTTTAATCTCTAATCTAGAATCTTGCATTACTAATCTCTAATCTTTAATCTTTAATCCCTAATCCCTATTCTCTAGTGCTTAATCCTGACCATAAAACCCTAATCTCTAATTCCTAATCCTTAATAATTATTCTCTTAATTCTTAATGGTTAATCTCTAATCCCTAATCATTAATCCCTTAATCCTTAGTCTTTAAACTCTAATCAGTAATACTTAATCCGTTATCCCTAACCTCTAATCTTTACTACTTATTCCCTAATCCCTACTCACTAATCCTTAATCCCTAATTGTTAGCTCCAGTATCCTTAATCCTTAATCGCCAATCTTTAATCCTGAATCCCATTCTCTTAAATTCTTAATCCATATTCCTATATACCTAATCCCCAATCCTTCATTCCTTAATCCCTAATCCATAATCTCGAATCTCTAATCCATCTCTTCTACCTCTTCTTTATCAATACCTTCTTCTTCTTCTTCTTTCTCATCTTTCTCTACTTCTTGTTCCTCTTCTTCCTCATCTTTTGCTTCTTCTTCTTCTTCTTCATCTTCCACTTTTTCTTCTAATTCTTCTTCTTCTTCCTCTTCTTCTTCTTCTTCATCTTTTTCCCCTTCTTCTTCTATTACTATTACTACTACTATAACTATGACTTCTTCTTCATCATCTTCTTTTTTCACTTCTGCTTCTTCCACTTCTTTTCTTCTTGTTCTTCTTATTCTTCTTCTTCTTCTTCTTCTTCCTCTTATTCTTCCTCTACTTGCTCTTGTTCTTCCTTTTTTTCCTTTTCTTTCCCTTTTTTCTTCTACTTCTTCTCCTTCTTTTTCTTCTTCTTCTTCCTCTTTTATTTCTTCTTATTATTATTATTATTATGATTCTTCTTCTTCTCTTTCTTTTCCTTCTTATTCTTTTATTACTACTTTTTCATCTACTACTTATTCTTCTTTCTCTTCTTATTCTTCTTCTTCTTCTTCTATTTCTAGTTCTTCTTCTTCTGGTGCTTCTTTTCGTTCTTATTGCTCTTCTTGTTCTTCTTCCTCTACTACTTCTTCCTCCTCTTCTACTTCTTCTTCTTCCTCTCCTTCTATTACTTCTTCTTCTTCTTCTTCTTCTTCCTCTTCTTCCTCTTCTTCTTTTCCTTCTTCTTCTCCTGCTCCTCCATCTCCTTCTCCTTATATATCTCCATTACCTTCTCCTACCCCTCCTTCTCCTTCTCTGCCACCTCCTCCTCCTTCTCCTTCTCCTTCTTTTTCTTCATCTTACTTGGATATTTCTTCTTTCTTATTTCTTTTTCCTTCCTCCTTCCTTCTTTCTTCTTTTTTCCTCCCTTCTTCCATTTACCTTCTTCCTTCTTTTTTCTTTCTTGCTTCTTTTTTCTACGTTCTTCCTTCTTCCTTTTTCTTTCTTCTTTCTTCTATCTTCTTCTTTCTTGTTCTTTTCTTTTTCTTCTTTCTTTCTTCTTCTTTCTTTGTTCTTCTTCATCTTTTTCTTTCTTCTTCTTCTTCTCCTTCTTATTCTTTTTCTTCTCCTCTTCTTTGTCTCCTTCTTCCACTTCTTCTTTTTTTCCTCTTCTTCTTCCTTCTTCTTTCTTCCTTCTTCTTCTTCTTCCTTCTCCCTTTTCCTTAATCCATAATCCCTAATCCCTTTATCCTTTCTTTTAATCCCTTATTCCTAATCTATAAACCCTAATCTCTGATCTCTAATCCCTATTACTTATTCCTTAATCCCTACTCTTAAATTCTTAATACTAAATCCCTAAATCTAAATCCCTAATTGCTAACTCCCAAATCTCTAATTCCTAATCACAAATCCCTAATCCCTAATCTATCCATCCCGAATCTTTAATCTGTATTCTTCGATACCTTATCTCTAATCTTTCATTCCTTAGTCCCTAATCCCTAATCCTTAACTTTTTATCCTTAATCCCTAACCCATCTCTTCTGACTCTTATTTTCTTCTTCTTCTTTTTCTTTTCTTGTTCATTTTATTGCTCTACTTCTTCATTTTCTTCTTCTTCTTCTTCATCATCATCTCCTTCTCCTTCTACTTCTTCCTCTCCTTCTGCTACTCCTAGTCTTTCTCCTTCTCCTTCTCCTTCTCCATCTCCTTCTCCATCTCCTTCTCCTTCTCTTCTCCTTCTCCTTCTCCTTCTTCCCCTCCTTCTCCTCGTCCTCCTTCTCCTTCTCCAACTTCTACTTTTACTTCTTCTTCTTCTGCTTTCTTTCTTTCTTTCTTTCTTTCTTTCTTTCTTCTTTCTTCTTTTTTCTTCCTTCTTCCTTCCTCCATCTTCATCTTCTTTATTCTTCCTCTTCTTCTCCCTCTTCTCTTCTTCTTCTTCTTCTTCTTCTACTTCCTTTTCTTCTTCCTCCTCTTCTTCTTCATTCTTTCTTCTTTTTTTTTTCTTCTTCATTCCTCCATCTCCCTTGTCCCTAATCCTTAATCTTTAATCGCTAATCCATCCTTAATCTTTAACCACTAAACACTTATCCTTAATCTCTAATCTTTAAATGCTAATCCAAAATACCTAATCCCTAATTCCTAATCTATAATCCATAAACCCTAATCTCAATCCTTAACCACTAATGACTAATCCTTAATCCATAATCCTTAATCTCTATTACATATCCTAATCCATAATCTATAACCCCAAATCTTTAATCTCTAATCTAGAATCTTGCATTACTAATCTCTAATCTTTAATCTTTAATCCCTAATCCCTATTCTCTAGTGCTTAATCCTGACCATAAAACCCTAATCTCTAATTCCTAATCCTTAATAATTATTCTCTTAATTCTTAATGGTTAATCTATAATCCCTAATCATTAATCCCTTACTCCTTAGTCTTTAAACTCTAATCAGTAATACTTAATCCGTTATCCCTAACCTCTAATCTTTACTACTTATTCCCTAATCCCTACTCACTAATCCTTAATCCCTAATTGTTAGCTCCAGTATCCTTAATCCTTAATCGCCAATCTTTAATCCTGAATCCCATTCTCTTAAATTCTTAATCCATATTCCTATATACCTAATCCCCAATCCTTCATTCCTTAATCCCTAATCCATAATCTCGAATCTCTAATCCATCTCTTCAACCTCTTCTTTATCAATACCATCTTCTTCTTCTTCTTTCTCATCTTTCTCTACTTCTTGTTCCTCTTCTTCCTCATCTTTCGCTTCTTCTTCTTCTTCTTCATCTTCCACTTTTTCTTCTAATTCTTCTTCTTCTTCCTCTTCTTCTTCTTCTTCATCTTTTTCCCCTTCTTCTTCTATTACTATTACTACTACTATAACTATGACTTCTTCTTCATCATCTTCTTTTTTCACTTCTGCTTCTTCTACTTCTTTTCTTCTTGTTCTTCTTATTCTTCTTCTTCTTCTTCTTCTTCCTCTTATTCTTCCTCTACTTGCTCTTGTTCTTCCTTTTTTTCCTCTTCTTTCCCTTTTTTCTTCTACTTCTTCTCCTTCTTTTTCTTCTTCTTCTTCCTCTTTTATTTCTTCTTATTATTATTATTCTTCTTCTTCTTCTTCTTCTCTTTCTATTCCTTCTTATTCTTTTATTACTACTTTTTCATCTACTACTTATTCTTCTTTCTCTTCTTATTCTTCTTCTTCTTCTTCTACTTCTAGTTCTTCTTCTGGTGCTTCTTTTCGTTCTTATTGCTCTTCTTGTTCTTCTTCCTCTACTACTTCTTCCTCCTCTTCTACTTCTTCTTCTTCCTCTCCTTCTATTACTTCTTCTTCTTCTTCTTCTTCTTCCTCTTCTTCCTCTTCTTCTTTTCCTTCTTCTTCTCCTGCTCCTCCATCTCCTTCTCCTTATCTATCTCCATTACCTTCTCCTACCCCTCCTTCTCCATCTCTACCACCTCCTCCTCCTTCTCCTTCTCCTTCTTTTTCTTCATCTTACTTGGATATTTCTTCTTTCTTATTTCTTTTTCCTTCCTCCTTCCTTCTTTCTTCTTTTTTCCTCCCTTCTTCCATTTTCCTTCTTCCTTCTTTTTTCTTTCTTGCTTCTTTTTTCTTCGTTCTTCCTTCTTCCTTTTTCTTTCTTCTTTCTTCTATCTTCTTCTTTCTTGTTCTTTTCTTTTTCTTCTTTCTTTCTTCTTCTTTCTTTGTTCTTCTTCATCTTTTTCTTTCTTCTTCTTCTTCTCCTTCTTATTCTTTTTCTTCTCCTCTTCTTTGTCTCCTTCTTCCACTTCTTCTTTTTTTCCTCTTCTTCTTCCTTCTTCTTTCTTCCTTCTTCTTCTTCTTCCTTCTCCCTTTTCCTTAATCCATAATCCCTAATCCCTTTATCCTTTCTTTTAATCCCTTATTCCTAATCCATAAACCCTAATCTCTGATCTCTAATCCCTATTACTTATTCCTTAATCCCTACTCTCAAATTCTTAATACTAAATCCCTAAATCTAAATCCCTAATTGCTAACTCCCAAATCTCTAATTCCTAATCACAAATCCCTAATCCCTAATCTATCCATCTCGAATCTTTAATCTGTATTCTTCGATACCTTATCTCTAATCCTTCATTCCTTAGTCCCTTATCCCTAATCCTTAACTTTTTATCCTTAATCCCTAACCCATCTCTTCTGACTCTTATTTTCTTCTTCTTCTTTTTCTTTTCTTGTTCATTTTATTGCTCTACTTCTTCATTTTCTTCTTCTTCTTCTTCATCATCATCTCCTTCTCCTTCTACTTCTTCCTCTCCTTCTACTACTCCTAGTCTTTCTCCTTCTCCTTCTCCTTCTCCATCTCCTTCTCCATCTCCTTCTCCTTCTCTTCTCCTTCACCTTCTCCTTCTTCCCCTCCTTCTCCTCGTCCTCCTTCTCCTTCTCCAACTTCTACTTTTACTTCTTCTTCTTCTACTTTCTTTCTTTCTTTCTTTCTTTCTTTCTTTCTTCTTTCTTCTTTTTTCTTCCTTCTTCCTTCTTCCTTCCTCCATCTTCATCTTCTTTATTCTTCCTCTTCTTCTCCCTCTTCTCTTCTTCTTCTTCTTCTTCTTCTACTTCCTTTTCTTCTTCCTCCTCTTCTTCTTCATTCTTTCTTCTTTTTTTTTTCTTCTTCATTCCTCCATCTCCCTTGTCCCTAATCCTTAATCTTTAATCGCTAATCCATCCTTAATCTTTAACCACTAAACACTTATCCTTAATCTCTAATCTTTAAATGCTAATCCAAAATACCTAATCCCTAATTCCTAATCTATAATCCATAATCCCTAATCTCAATCCTTAACCACTAATGACTAATCCTTAATCCATAATCCTTAATCTCTATTACTAATCCTAATCCATAATCTATAACCCCAAATCTTTAATCTCTAATCTAGAATCTTGCATTACTAATCTCTAATCTTTAATCTTTAATCACTAATCCCTATTCTCTAGTGCTTAATCCTGACCATAAAACCCTAATCTCTAATTCCTAATCCTTAATAATTATTCTCTTAATTCTTAATGGTTAATCTCTAATCCCTAATCATTAATCCCTTAATCCTTAGTCTTTAAACTCTAATCAGTAATACTTAATCCGTTATCCCTAACCTCTAATCTTTACTACTTATTCCCTAATCCCTACTCACTAATCCTTAATCCCTAATTGTTAGCTCCAGTATCCTTAATCCTTAATCGCCAATCTTTAATCCTAAATCCCATTCTCTTAAATTCTTAATCCATATTCCTATATACCTAATCCCCAATCCTTCATTCCTTAATGCCTAATCCATAATCTCGAATCTCTAATCCATCTCTTCTACCTCTTCTTTATCAATACCATCTTCTTCTTCTTCTTTCTCATCTTTCTCTACTTCTTGTTCCTCTTCTTCCTCATCTTTCGCTTCTTCTTCTTCTTCATCTTCCACTTTTTCTTCTAATTCTTCTTCTTCTTCCTCTTCTTCTTCTTCTTCATCTTTTTCCCCTTCTTCTTCTATTACTATTACTACTACTATAACTATGACTTCTTCTTCATCATCTTCTTTTTTCACTTCTGCTTCTTCTACTTCTTTTCTTCTTGTTCTTCTTATTCTTCTTCTTCTTCTTCTTCTTCCTCTTATTCTTCCTCTACTTGCTCTTGTTCTTCCTTTTTTTCCTCTTCTTTCCCTTTTTTCTTCTACTTCTTCTCCTTCTTTTTCTTCTTCTTCTTCCTCTTTTATTTCTTCTTATTATTATTATTATTCTTCTTCTTCTTCTTCTCTTTCTATTCCTTCTTATTCTTTTATTACTACTTTTTCATCTACTACTTATTCTTCTTTCTCTTCTTATTCTTCTTCTTCTTCTTCTACTTCTAGTTCTTCTTCTGGTGCTTCTTTTCGTTCTTATTGCTCTTCTTGTTCTTCTTCCTCTACTACTTCTTCCTCCTCTTCTACTTCTTCTTCTTCCTCTCCTTCTATTACTTCTTCTTCTTCTTCTTCTTCTTCCTCTTCTTCCTCTTCTTCTTTTCCTTCTTCTTCTCCTGCTCCTCCATCTCCTTCTCCTTATCTATCTCCATTACCTTCTCCTACCCCTCCTTCTCCTTCTCTACCACCTCCTCCTCCTTCTCCTTCTCCTTCTTTTTCTTCATCTTACTTGGATATTTCATCTTTCTTATTTCTTTTTCCTTCCTCCTTCCTTCTTTCTTCTTTTTTCCTCCCTTCTTCCATTTTCCTTCTTCCTTCTTTTTTCTTTCTTGCTTCTTTTTTCTTCGTTCTTCCTTCTTCCTTTTTCTTTCTTCTTTCTTCTATCTTCTTCTTTCTTGTTCTTTTCTTTTTCTTCTTTCTTTCTTCTTCTTTCTTTGTTCTTCTTCATCTTTTTCTTTCTTCTTCTTCTTCTCCTTCTTATTCTTTTTCTTCTCCTCTTCTTTGTCTCCTTCTTCCACTTCTTCTTTTTTTCCTCTTCTTCTTCCTTCTTCTTTCTTCCTTCTTCTTCTTCTTCCTTCTCCCTTTTCCTTAATCCATAATCCCTAATCCCTTTATCCTTTCTTTTAATCCCTTATTCCTAATCCATAAACCCTAATCTCTGATCTCTAATCCCTATTACTTATTCCTTAATCCCTACTCTCAAATTCTTAATACTAAATCCCTAAATCTAAATCCCTAATTGCTAACTCCCAAATCTCTAATTCCTAATCACAAATCCCTAATCCCTAATCTATCCATCTCGAATCTTTAATCTGTATTCTTCGATACCTTATCTCTAATCCTTCATTCCTTAGTCCCTAATCCCTAATCCTTAACTTTTTATCCTTAATCCCTAACCCATCTCTTCTGACTCTTATTTTCTTCTTCTTCTTTTTCTTTTCTTGTTCATTTTATTGCTCTACTTCTTCATTTTCTTCTTCTTCTTCTTCATCATCATCTCCTTCTCCTTCTACTTCTTCCTCTCCTTCTGCTACTCCTAGTCTTTCTCCTTCTCCTTCTCCTTCTCCATCTCCTTCTCCATCTCCTTCTCCTTCTCTTCTCCTTCACCTTCTCCTTCTTCCCCTCCTTCTCCTCGTCCTCCTTCTCCTTCTCCAACTTCTACTTTTACTTCTTCTTCTTCTGCTTTCTTTCTTTCTTTCTTTCTTTCTTTCTTTCTTCTTTCTTCTTTTTTCTTCCTTCTTCCTTCTTCCTTCCTCCATCTTCATCTTCTTTATTCTTCCTCTTCTTCTCCCTCTTCTCTTCTTCTTCTTCTTCTTCTTCTTCTACTTCCTTTTCTTCTTCCTCCTCTTCTTCTTCATTCTTTCTTCTTTTTTTTTTCTTCTTCATTCCTCCATCTCCCTTGTCCCTAATCCTTAATCTTTAATCGCTAATCCATCCTTAATCTTTAACCACTAAACACTTATCCTTAATCTCTAATCTTTAAATGCTAATCCAAAATACCTAATCCCTAATTCCTAATCTATAATCCATAATCCCTAATCTCAATCCTTAACCACTAATGACTAATCCTTAATCAATAATCCTTAATCTCTATTACTAATCCTAATCCATAATCTATAACCCCAAATCTTTAATCTCTAATCTAGAATCTTGCATTACTAATCTCTAATCTTTAATCTTTAATCCCTAATCCCTATTCTCTAGTGCTTAATCCTGACCATAAAACCCTAATCTCTAATTCCTAATCCTTAATAATTATTCTGTTAATTCTTAATGGTTAATCTCTAATCCCAAATCATTAATCCCTTAATCCTTAGTCTTTAAACTCTAATCAGTAATACTTAATCCGTTATCCCTAACCTCTAATCTTTACTACTTATTCCCTAATCCCTACTCACTAATCCTTAATCCCTAATTGTTAGCTCCAGTATCCTTAATCCTTAATCGCCAATCTTTAATCCTAAATCCCATTCTCTTAAATTCTTAATCCATATTCCTATATACCTAATCCCCAATCCTTCATTCCTTAATCCCTAATCAATAATCTCGAATCTCTAATCCATCTCTTCTACCTCTTCTTTATCAATACCTTCTTCTTCTTCTTCTTTCTCATCTTTCTCTACTTCTTGTTCCTCTTCTTCCTCATCTTTTGCTTCTTCTTCTTCTTCTTCATCTTCCACTTTTCTTCTAATTCTTCTTCTTCTTCCTCTTCTTCTTCTTCTTCATCTTTTTCCCCTTCTTCTTCTATTACTATTACTACTACTATAACTATGACTTCTTCTTCATCATCTTCTTTTTTCACTTCTGCTTCTTCTACTTCTTTTCTTCTTGTTCTTCTTATTCTTCTTCTTCTTCTTCTTCTTCCTCTTATTCTTCCTCTACTTGCTCTTGTTCTTCCTTTTTTTCCTTTTCTTTCCCTTTTTTCTTCTACTTCTTCTCCTTCTTTTTCTTCTTCTTCTTCCTCTTTTATTTCTTCTTATTATTATTATTATTATTATTCTTCTTCTTCTCTTTCTATTCCTTCTTATTCTTTTATTACTACTTTTTCATCTACTACTTATTCTTCTTTCTCTTCTTATTCTTCTTCTATTTCTAGTTCTTCTTCTTCTGGTGCTTCTTTTCGTTCTTATTGCTCTTCTTGTTCTTCTTCCTCTACTACTTCTTCCTCCTCTTCTACTTCTTCTTCTTCCTCTCCTTCTATTACTTCTTCTTCTTCTTCTTCTTCTTCCTCTTCTTCCTCTTCTTCTTTTCCTTCTTCTTCTCCTGCTCCTCCATCTCCTTCTCCTTATCTATCTCCATTACCTTCTCCTACCCCTCCTTCTCCTTCTCTGCCACCTCCTCCTCCTTCTCCTTCTCCTTCTTTTTCTTCATCTTACTTGGATATTTCTTCTTTCTTATTTCTTTTTCCTTCCTCCTTCCTTCTTTCTTCTTTTTTCCTCCCTTCTTCCATTTTCCTTCTTCCTTCTTTTTTCTTTCTTGCTTCTTTTTTCTTCGTTCTTCTTCCCTTTTTCTTTCTTCTTTCTTCTATCTTCTTCTTTCTTGTTCTTTTCTTTTTCTTCTTTCTTTCTTCTTCTTTCTTTGTTCTTCTTCATCTTTTTCTTTCTTCTTCTTCTTCTCCTTCTTATTCATTTTCTTCTCCTCTTCTTTGTCTCCTTCTTCCACTTCTTCTTTTTTCCTCTTCTTCTTCCTTCTTCTTTCTTCCTTCTTCTTCTTCTTCCTTCTCCCTTTTCCTTAATCCATAATCCCTAATCCCTAATTTATCCTTAATCCTTAATCCCTAATTCCAAATCCTTAATCCCTAATCTCTATTCTTTAATCTCTAATCTCTAAACCTTAATCCCAATACCTAATTTCTAATCCTTAATTTTTAGTTTATAATCCATAATACCTAATCCTTAATTTGTAATCCATAATACAAAATCTCTAATCTCTAATCTTTAATCCTAATCCTAATCCTCATTGCTTAATCTCTAATCTCTAATTTCTAATCTCTAATATCTAACCCTAAATCCCAAATCCCTAATCGTTAATCTCTAATCCTCAATCCTTACTCCCAAATCCCTAGTCCCTAGTCTTTAATCTTTAATTTAAAATGCCGAAAATTTAATCTGTCCCTCTTTAGTCACTAATACCTAATCTTGAATCCCAATCCCTCCCTAATCTTTAATCTGCATTCCTAAATCCCTAATTCCTCCCTCCCTAATCCCTATTCCTTAATCCCTAATGGTAATTATAATCGCTTAATCTTGAATCCCTAATTTCTAATTCCTATTCCCTAATGATAAATCCCAATTCCCTAATCACTAATCTCTAATCCTTAATCCTTAATTAATAATCTCTTCATCTCTAATCATTAATCCATAATCCCAATTACTTATTTCTTAATCCCAACTCTCTAATCCCTAATTCTTAATCTCTAAACCCTAATCCCTCATTACTAATCCATAATCCCTAACCTCTAATCTCTGAACTTTAATCCCTAATCTTTAATCTCTGACACCTACTCTATAATCCCTCCCTCCTTAATCCTAAATTCCTAACCCTTCATCCCTAATCCATCTCTTCTTCCTCTTCCTCTTCTTTTTCTTCCTCTTCTTCTTCCTCTTCTTCTTGTTCTTCTCCTTCTTCCTCCTCTTCTTCTTCGTCTTCCTAATCATCTTCTTCTTTTTTCTCCTCTTCTTCCTCAACATCCACTTCTTCCTCTTCTTCTTCCACTTCTTCTTCTTCTTCTTCTCCTTCTTCTACATTGTTTTCTACTTTTCTTGTTCTTCTTCTTCCTCTCCTTCTTCATCTTCTTAATTTTCTTCTTCTTCCTCTTTCTCTTCTTCTTGTTCTTCTTCTTCTTCTTCTCCTCCTTAAACATCTCTTCATCATTCTCCTTCTCCTTCTCCTTCTCCTTCTTCCTTTCCTTCTCCATCTTCTTCTTGTTCTCCTTCTCCTCCTTCTTCATGTCCTCCTCTTTCTCATTCTTCTTCTTCTTTGTCTTCTTCTTCTTCCTCTTCTTCTTCTTTCTTCTTTCTTCTTTCCTTTTCTTCTATCTTCTTTGTTCTTCCTTCTTCCTTCTTCTTTCATCCTTCCACCTTCCTTCTTCCTTCATCCTTCTATCTTCCTTCTTCTTTCTTCTTTCTTCTTTCTTCTTCTTTCTTCTTTCTTCTTTCTTCTATATTCTTCCTCTTCTTTGTCCTTTTCTTCTTCTTCTTCTTCTTCTTCTTCTTTTTCTTTTTCTATTCGTCTTCTTCCTTATTTCTTCTTCCTTCTTCCTTCTTCGTTTTTCCTTCTTCTTCCTTCATCCTTCTTCTTTTTCCTTCTTCTTCCTTCTAACGTTTCCTTAATCCCTAATCCATAATCCTTAATCCTTTATCCGAAATCCCTAATCCATTCTTCATCCCTAAGCTTAAATCCTTAATACCTAATCTCTATTTCCTAATCTCCAAACTCTAAACTCTCTAATACCTAATACCTAATTCCTAATCCCTAATCCTTACTCTATAATCCATAATATATAATCCCTAATTTCTAATCCATAATCTCTAACTTTAATCACTAATAATTAATCACCAATCCCTAATACTAATCCTAATCACTTAATCTCTAATCCCTAATCGTTAATCCCAAATATCTAATACTAATCCAGAATCCCAAATCCCTAATCCACAATCCCTAATCCTAAATCACTAATCTTTAACAATTATTCCCTTAATTTTTAATTTTTAATCTTTAATCATTAATCACTTCATCCCTAATCCTTAATCCCTATTACTTATTCCCTAATCTCTTCTCCTTAGTCCATAATCCTTAATCTCTTAACTCTAATCCTTAATTGCTACACAATAAACATTAATCCATAAAACATAAGGCTTAATTATTAATCCCTTCATACCTAATCCCTAATCCTTAATCCTTAATCCATAATCCCTATTACTTATTCCTAAATCCTTACTCCCTTGTCTGTAATCCTTAATCTCTAAACCTGAATCCTTAATTACTAATCCCTAATCCCTAATCCCTAATCATTAATTTTTTCATCCCTAAACCTACTCCCTAATCTATAATACTTAATCCCTAAACCTTAATCATTAATTCTTAATCCATAATTTCAAATCTCTAGTCTCTTCTTTAATCCTTAATGCCTAATACTTAATCTCTCCCTCCCTAATCCCTAATCTCAAATACCTAATCTTGAATCCATAATCCACAATCCCTCTCCCCCTAATTTGCAATCTGTATTCCCAAATCTTTAATCCCTTACTCCTTAATCCCTAGTCATTCATCTCTAGTCCCTAACCCTAATTATAATCACATAATCTCTAATCCCTAATCCCTAATCTCTAATTTGTGATCCTTAATCTTGAATCCCTAATCACAAATCTCTAATCCTTCATCTCTAATCCCTATTTCCTAATCCATAATATCTAATCTTAAATATCTTATCTGCAATACTTAGTAATTAATCCCTTAAACTTTAGTTTCTAATCCCTAATCATTAACCCCATTAATTAAATTCTTAATCCCTAATCCTAATTACTTACTCCATAATTCATACTTTATAATCCTTAATCTCTAATCCCTAATCCTTAATTGCTAATCAATAATCCCTAATCCTTAATCCCTAAACCCTAATCCTTAATCCTTAATCCCTAACACCTAATCCATAATCACTCCCTCTTTAATCCTTAATCCTTAATCCATAACCCCAAATCCATAATCTCTAATCCATCTCTTCTTCCTCTTCTTCTTCTTTTTCTTCTTCTTCTTCTTCTTCTTTCTTTCATTATTCCTCTTCTTCTTCAACTTCTTCTTCCTCCTCTTCTTCTTCCTCATCTTCTTCTTCTTCTTCTTCCTCTTTCTCGAATTCCTCTCCTTCTTATTCTTCTTTTTCCTCCTCTTCATCTTCTTCTCCTATTACTTCTTCTTCTCTCCTTCTTCCACCATTTCTTCTTCTTCTTTATCTCCTTCTACTCCTTCCTCTACTTCTCCTTCTCCTTCTTCAAGTCCTCCCCCTTCTCCTTCACGTTCTTCTTCTACTTCTTCTTTTTCTTTATTCTTTCTTCTTCCTTCTTCATTCTTCCTTCCACCTTCCTTCTTCCTTCTTTTTTCTTCTTTCTTTCTTCTTCTTTCTTCTTTCTTCTTTCTTCCTTCTTCCTTCTTCTTTCTTCATTATTCTTCCTCTTTGTCTTCCTTTTCTTCTTCAACTTCTTCTTCTTTCTGTTCTTCATCTTTTTTCTTCCTTCTTTCTTCTTCTTTCTACCTTCTTCTTCTTCTTTCCTTCTTCTTCCTTTTCTCTTTTTTGTAATCCTTAATTCTGAATTCCTAATCCTTAATCTGTAATCGCTAATCCATCTATAATCTCTAATCTCTAAAACTTAATCTCAAATACGTAAATCATGATCCTTAATTTCTAACCCCTAATCTCTAATTTACAATCAATAATACTGAATCCCTAAACTCCAATCCTTAATCACTAATTCTTAATCCTAAATCACTAATCCCAAATCCTTAATCCTTATTATCTAATCCCCATTTCTAATCTTAATCCCTCAATCTCTAATCCCTAAGCTCTAATATCTAACCATAAATCCTAAATCCTTAATAACTAATCTCTAATCCCTAATCCTTAGTCCTTATTCTCTTATCTATAATCTCTAATCCTAAATCAACAATTTTTAATAAATAATCCCCAATCCTTAATTCCTAATAATTAATCCCTTCAACCATATTTCTTAATCCTTAATTATTAATCCTTAATGCATATTATTTATTGTATAATTTCTACTCACTAATTTGTAATCTTTAATCCATAAATCTTAATCCTTAATTGCTAATCCGTAATCCCTAATCCCTACTCCTTAATCCCTAATCCCTAATGCATAATATCTAATCTTTCCCTCCCTAATCAATAATCCCTAATCCTTGATACATAATCTCAAATCACCAAAAACTCCCTTCTTAATTCGTAATTTGTATTCCTAAATCATTAATTCCTCCCTCAATTGAAAATCTATACTCCTTAGCCTCTAATACTTAATCTTTAATCTCTAATCCATAATCCTACTTCCCAAATCCCTAATCAATAATCTCTAATTCTTAATCTCTTATCATTATTCTCTAATCCACAATCTCTAATCCTAAATCCTTAATCTATAATCTTCAGTAATTAATCTCTTAATCATTAATTTTTAACCTTTAATCCCTAATCGTTATGTCATTAATCCCTAATCCCTAATCCTTAATCATTAATCCTTAATCTTTAATACTTATTACTTGTTCCATAATCTTAACTCCTTAATCCATAATTGTTAATCCATAAACCCTAATCTCTTATTGTCAATCCATTATCCTTAATCCTTTATCACTAATCTCTAATCCTTAATCCCTAACACCTAATCCTTAATTCTTCTCTCCTTAATCCTTAATTTCTAACCTCAAATTCCTAATCCTTAATCCATCTCTTCTTCTTCTTCTACTTCTTCTTCTTCTTCTTCTTCTTTCTCTTCTTCTTCTGCTTTTTTCTTTTTCTTCTTCTGCTTCTTCTTCTTCCTCATCTTCTTTCTCTTCATAATCTTGTTCCTTATCTCCCTCTTCTTCTTCTTATTGTTCTTCTTCTTCTTCTTCTTCTACTACTTCTTGATCCTCTTCTTCTTCTTCCCTTTCTTCTTCTTCTTATCCTCCTTCTATTCTTGTTCTTCTTCTTCCTTTACTTCCTCCTCTTCTTCTTCTTCTTCATTTTCTTCTTCTTCTTCTTCTTCCTTTTCTTCTTCTTCTTTTTCTTCTTCTTCTATTTCTTTATTTTCTTCTTCTCCACCTTCTTCTTCTACTCCTACTTCTTCTTCTCCTTCTCCCTATCCTTGTCTTTCTCATTCTCCTTCTCCATGTCCAACTCCTCCTTCTCCTTCTCCTCCTTCTACTTCTCCTTCTCCTTCTCCATCTCCTCCTCCTTTTCCCTCTCCTTCTCCTTCTCCTTCTCCTCCACCTCCACCATGTCCTCCTATTTTTCCTTCAACTTCTTCTTCTTTTTCTTCTTCTTCTTCTTCTTTCCTTTTTCTTTCTTCTTTCTTCTTTCTTCTTCCTTCAACCTACCACCTTCCCTCTTCCTTCTTCCTTCTTATTTCTTCCTTCTATCTTCTTTCTTGTTTCTTCTTTATTCTTCCTCTTCTCCTTCCTCCTCTTCTTCTTCTTCCTCTTTTTCTTATTCCTCTTCATACTCGTCTTCTTCTTCCTTCTTCATTCTTCTTACTTCCTTCTTCCCTCTTATTTCTTCCTTCTTCTTTTTTCTTCTTTCTTCCTTCTCTGATTTCCTTAATCAATAATCCCTATTCCTTAATCCTTAATCTGTAATCAAACCTTAATCCCCAATCCTTAATCTTTAATCCTCAATCTTTAATCTCTAAATCCTAATTCTTAATACCTAATTCCTAATCCCTAATCTCTAATCTATAACCCATAATACATAATCCCTAATCTCTAATCCTTAATCTCTAATCCCAATTTATTACTCTCTAATCACTAATCCTAATAGTAATCTTTTAATCTCTAATCCCTAATCTCTAGTCTCTAATACCTAATCTTGAATCCCAAATCCCTAATCACTAATCTCTAATACCTCATTCCTAATATATATTCCTTAATCTGTAATACCTAATCCTAACTCCTAATCTTTAATAATTAACCCCTTAATCATTAATCCATAATCCTAAATCCTTAATCATTAATCCTTTCATACCTAGTCTCTAGTCTATAATCCTTAATCCCAATTCCAAATTACTTATTCCTTAATCCCTACTCCCTAATCCATAATACTAATCCTTAAACCCTAATCCATAGTTACTAATCAATAATACTTAATCATTAATCCCTAATCATTAATCACTAACTATTAATACCTAATACTTAATCCTTCTTTTCCTAATCCTAATTCCTTAATACCTAATCTTAAATCCCCAAACCCTACCTTCCTAACCCATAATCTGTATTCCAAAATCCATAATCTCTCCAACCTTAATGCCAAATCCCAAATCCCTAGTCCTAAATCTGAATTATAATTGTTTAATCTTTAATCTTGAATCTCAAATCACTTATTAATAATCTCAGACCCTTAATCCCTAATCCTTATTAATAATTCATAGTCCTAAATAACTAATCTACAACCCTTAGTAATTAATCCATTAATCCTTCATCCCTAATCCTTAATCCATAATCATTAATATCTTCATCACTAATCTTTAATTCTTAATCCTTAATCCATAATCCTTATTATTTACTCCATAATCCATGCTTCGAAATCCATAATAGTTAATTCCTAACCCTAATCCCTAATTATTAATCCATAAGCTCTAATCTCTAAAATTTAATCCTTAATCCCTAACACCAAATACCTAATTCCTCTCTCCTTAATCCCTAATCCCTAAACCCAAATCCCTAACCCCTAATCCTTAATCCTTTGTCCATCTCTCCTTCTTCTTCTTCATCATCTTCTTCCCTTTTTTTTTCTTTTTCCTCTTCTTCCTGTTCTTCTTTTTCTAGTTCATCATTTTCTTCTTCTTCTTCTTCTTCTTCCTCCTTTTCTTCTTCTTCTTCAACATTTTCTCCTTCTTTTCTTGTTCTTCTTCTTCTCTTGCTCTTCCTCTTCTTCTTCTTCTTCTTCTTCTTCTTTTTCTTCTTCTCCTACTTCTTCGTCTATTTCTTCTTCTTCTTCATCATCATATTTTTCTCCTTCTCCTTCTTCTCTTTCTCCTTCTCCTTGTCTTTCTCCACCTCCTTCTCCTTCTCCTTCTCTTACTCCTCCATCTCCTTCTCTTGCTCATTCTCCCTGTCCTCCTCCTCCTTCTCCATCTGCTTCTCCTCCTTAATCTTCTTTCTTCATTCTTCATTCTTCATTCCTCTTTCTTCTTTCTTCATCCTTCTCCCTTCTTCCTTCCACATTCCTTCTTCCTTCTTCCTTCTTCTTTCTTTCCTCTTTCTTGTTTCTTCTTTCATCTTTATTCTTCCTCTTCTTCTTCCTTTTCTTCTTCTTCTTATTCTTCTTCCTTTTCTTCTTTCTCTTGTCCTTCTTCTTCATTCTTTCTTCTTTCTTCTTCCTTCTTCTTCTTTATTCTTTCTTCTTCTCCCTTCTTCCTTCTTTCTTCTCTTTATTCCCTAATCTCTAATCCCTAATCTTTAATCCTTAATCCCTAATTCATTCTTAATCCTTAATACCAAATTCTTAATCTCTAAAGTCTATTCTTTAAACTCTAATCTTTAATCCCTAATCCTTAACACTTAATTCCTAATCCTTACTCCCTAATCTATAATCCTTAATCCCTAATCTTTAATCTTTAATCTCTAATCTTTATTCCTTAACCACTAATCTCTAATCCATAATCCCCAATCTCTAATCCATAACCCTAATTTTAATCCGTTAATCTCTAATCCCTAATCTCTAATCTCTAATCCCTAATCTCTAATCTCTAATACCTAATCCTAAATCTCGAATCCCTATTCATTAATCTCTAATTCTTAATTCCTAATCCATATTCTTGAATCCATAATCACTAATTCTAAATCCTTAATCTTTAATAATCAATTCTTAATCCCTAATCATTAATCCTATCATCTCTAATCCCTTATCCTTAATCCTTAATCCATAATCCCTAATCCTTATTACTTATTCCTTAATGCCTATTACTTAATCAATAATCCTTAATCCTTAAAACCTAATCTCTAGTTGCTTATCCACAATCCTTAATCCCTAATGCCAATTACCAATCCATCCCACTATAATCCTTAATCCATAATCCCTAATACTAAATCTCTATTCCTCAATCCCTCCCTCCCTAATTTGTAATCCGTATTCCTTAATCTCTAATCTTTATGCCCTAATCTTTAATCCTTATATCCTAATTCTTAATTCTTAATCCTTAATCTCAAATCCATTTTTAATCCTTAATCCCTAATCTCTATTTTTTTAATATCTATTCTCTAAAACTTAATCCCTAATACCTTATTCTTAAAACCTAATCTACAATCCATAATACCTAAACCCTAATATGTATCCTTAATCATTAATCTCTAATCCTTAATCACTAGTCCTTAATCCTAAATCCCTATTCTATAATCCTTAATTCTCATCCTGATCCCTAATCTCTAATATCTAATCCTAAATCCCAAATCATTAATAACAAATCTTTAATCCCTAATCATTATTCCCTAATCCATAATTCTTAATCTTAAATCCCTAATCTGCAACAAATAATCTCTCAATCTTTAATCCATAATCCCTAATCATTAACCCAGCATCACTAATCCCTAATCCCTAACCCTTATCCTTAATCCTTAATCCCTAATCCTTATTACTTATTTTATAATCCCCACTTCTTAATCTATAATCTATAATTTTTAAACATTAATCCCTAATTTGTAATCCATAATCTCTAATCTTTAATCTGTGATCCTTAATCCATAACCTAACCCTTAATCCCTAATGCTTAATAACAAATCCCAAATACCTAATCCCTAATCCCCAACACCTAATCTCAAATATCTAATCCCTCTCTCCCTAATCTATAATCTATATTCCCAAATCCTTAGTCCCCCTCCTTAATCTCAAATCCCTAATTCCTAGTCCTTAATCTTAATTATAATTGCTTAATCTATAATCCTTAATCCTTAATCTTTAATTCTTAAACCTACATCTGAAATCCCTAATCAATAACCTCTTATCCTAAACCTGTTATCCCTATTCTTTAATTCGTAATCCCTATTTTTAAACCCCTAATTCATAATCTTTAGTAGTTAACCCTTAATATCTAATCTCTAATTATTGATCATTAATCCTTTAATAACTAATCCATAATCCCTAATCCTTAATCCCTATTACTTATTCCTCAATCCCTATTCCCTAATCCCTAATCCTTAATCCCAAAACCTTAATCTCTAGTTACTTCTTCTTCTTATTCTTTTTCTAGTTCTTCTTTTAGCTCTTCTTCTTCCTCTTCTTCTCTTTTCCTTCCTTGCTCTTTTTCTCATTATTCTTCTTTTCTTATTTTTCTTTTTCCTCTTCTTCTTCTTGTTGTTGTTCTTCTTCTTTTTCCTATTCTTCTTCTTTTCTATTTCTTCGTCTTCTTTTTCTTCTTCTCCTTTTACTGCTTCTCCTTCTTCTCATTCTCCTTTCCCCATCTTTCTCTTTCTCAATCTTTTTCTTCTCTTCCTTCTCCTTCTCCTTCTTCTTATGCTTCTCCTCTCCTTCTCCTTCTCCTTCTCCTTCCCATCCTCCTTCTCCACATCCTTCTCCTACTTCTTCTTTCTTCCTTTTATTAACTTCATTCTTTATTCTTCTTCCTTCTTCTTCTCCCTTCTTCCTTCCACCTTCCTTCCTCCTTGTTCATTCTTTTTTCTTCTTTTTTCTTTCTTCTTTAATCTTTCTTCTTTATTGTTCCTCTTTGTCTTCCTTTTCTTCTTCTTCTTCTTCTTCTTCTTCCTTTTCCTCTTTTTCCTCTTCTTCTTCCTTCTTCCTTCTACTTCTTCCTCTTCTTCTTTATTTTCTTCTGATTCATCATCATCATCTTCTTTTACTTCTTCTTCTACCTCTTCTTTTTCTTTTTTTCTTCTCCTTCTTTTTGTACTTCTACTTCTTCTTCTTCTTCTTCTTCTACTACTTCTTCCTATTCTTCTTCTTCTTCCTCTTCTCCTTCTCCTTCTACTCCTTCTCATTCTCCTATCCTTTATCTTTCTCCTTCTCCTTCCCTTTTTTCTCCTCTTTCTCCTTCTTATGCATCTCCTTTTCCTTCTCTTTCTTGTTCTCCTTCTTCTTCCCCTCCTCCTTCTCTTTCTTCTTCTTCTTCTTCTTCTTCCTTCTTTCTTCTTTATAGTTTCTTCATTCTTCATTCTTCTTTCTTCCTTTTCCTTCGACCTTCCTTCTTCCTTATTCTTTCTTTCTTCTTCTTTTTTCTTTTTTCTTCTTTTTTTCTTTCTACTTTCATTTATCTTCTTTATTCTTCCTCTTCATCTTCCTTTTTCTTATTCTTCTTCATCTTCTTCTTCTTCCTTTTCTACTTTTCTTCTTTTTCTTTCTTTTTCCTTTTTTTCTTCCTTCTTCATGTTTCTTTCTTTCTTCTTCTTCTACATTTTTCCTTCTTCTTTCTTCCTTCTCCTTATTCTCTAATTCCTAATCCGTAATCCCTAATCCTTAATCTTTAATCCATCCTTAATCTCTAAAAACTAAACCTTATTCCCTAATTTCTATTTCCTAAACTCTAATCTCTAATCCTTAAGCCTTAATACCTAATTTCTAATCCACAATCCTTAATGTATAATATATAATCTAGAAACCCTAATCTCTAATATTAAATCCATAATCCCTAATCCTTAATCACAAATCCCTAATCTCTAAATCATAATCTATAATCCCTAACGCTAATCCTAATCCTCAACCTCTAATTCCTAATCTCTAATCTCTAATACCTAATTTTAAATCCTAAATCCCTAATCATGAATCTCTAATTCTTAATCCCTATTCCCAAATCTGTAATTCCTAATCCTAAATCCCTAATCTTCAATGATTAATCCCTTAATCTATAATCCATAATTCTTAATCCTTAATCATTAATCCCTTCATCCTTCACCTCTAATATGTAATCCTTAATCCTTATTACCTATTCTCTAATGCCTACTCGCTAATCAATAATCTTTAATCCCTAATTCCTTATCCATAATCCCCATTCCCAAATGTTAATACCTAATCGCCCTCCTTAATCCATTATCCATAATCCCCAATACCTAATTTCTAATCCTCAATCCCTCCCTCCCTATTCTATAATCTATATTCTCTAATCTCTAAACTGCCTCCTTAATTCTTAATTCTTAATCCTTAACCCCTAATCCCTAATCCATCTCCTCTTCCTCTTCTTCTTGTTCCTCCTCTTTGTCTTCCTCTTCTTCTTCTTCTTCTTCTTCCTCTTCTTCTTCTTCTTCCTCCTTATTTTCTTCTTCTTCCTCCTCTTCCTCTTCTTTCTCATCTTTCTCTTCCTCTTCCTCTTCTTCTTATTAAACATCTTCTTCTTCTTCTTTTCTTCTTCGTCTTCTTCTTCTTCTTCTTCTTCTTCCTTTTCCTCTTCTTCTTCTTCTTCTTTTCCATTTCTTTTTCTTCTTCTTCTTTTTCTTCTTCTTTGTCTTCTTCTTCTCCTTGTCTTTCTCCTTCTCTTTTTCCTTATCTTACTACTTCTTCATCCATTTCTTCTTCTCCATCTCCTTCACCTTCTCCTTCTCCTTCTCCTTCTCCTCATCTTCCTTCTCTTTCTACTTCTCCTTCTTCTTCTTCTTTCTTCATTCTCCTTTCTTCTTTCTACTTTCTTCTTTCTTCTTTCTCCTTTCCTTCTTTCTTCCTTCTTCCTTCCTCTTTCCTTCTTCCTTCTTCCTTTTTTCCTTCTACCTTCTTCCTTCTTTATTCTTCCTTTTCTTCTTCCTCTTCTTCTTCAACTTCTTCTTTTTCTTCCTCTTCCTCCTCTCCTTTTTCTTCTTTCTTTCTTCTTCCTTCTTCCTTCTACCATCTTCTTTCTTCCTTTCTCTCCCTTCTTCCTTCTTCCTTCTTCCTTCTCTCAAATGCCTAATCCTTAATCTCTAATCCTTAATCCCTAATCTATTCTTAATGTCTAATCCCTAATCTTTAATCTTTAACCTCTAATCTCTAATCCCTAAACTCTAATCCTTAATACCTAATCCTTACTCCTTAATCCTTAATCTATAATTTATTATCCTTAATCCTTAATATCTAATATCTAACCCTTAATCATTAATTGCTAATCCCTAAACCCTAATCCCCAATCAATAGTCTTAATTTTAATCATTTAATCTCTAATCTTTATTCTTGCATCCCTAATCTCTAATTTAAAATCCTTAATTCAAAATATTTATTTCCTAATTCTTAAACCTTAGCCTTAAGTCCGTAGTTTTTATTCCTTAATTCTTAATAATTAATATTTTAATTCTTAATTCCTAATCTCTAATCCCTAATAATTTATCCCTTTATGCCTAATCTCCAATCCCTAATACATAATCTTTAATCACTAATCCCAAATCCATATTACTTACTCCCTAATCTCTAATCCCTAATCCATAACACCTAAACCCTAATCCTTAATTGCTAACTCCCAAGTTCCTAATCCCTAATACCTAATGCCTAAACCCTAATCATTTAACCCCATCTCCCTAACTTTTAACCCATAGTCTTGGATCCCTAAACCTTCTTTCCTAAATCCCTAACCCCTAATCCCTAATCCATAAGTCATCTCCTCTTCCCCTTCTTTTTCTACATCTTCTTCTGTATCTTCTTTCTCCTCTTCTTCTTCCACTTGTACTTCTTCATCTTCTTCATATTTTTCTCTCTTCTTCCTTATTTCATTCTTCTTCTTCTTCTTCTTCTTCGTCTTCGTCTTCTTCTTCTTCTTCTTCCTCTTCTTCTCATGCTTCTTCTTCCTCCTCTTCCTCTTTTTCTTCTTCTTCTTTGTCCTCTTCTTCATCACCTTGCTTGTCTTCCTCTTCTTCTTGTTCTTCTTCTTCCTTCTCCTCTTCTTCTTCTTCTAATTCTATTTATTCTTTTTCTTCTTCTTTTCTTCTTCTTCTTCCTCTTCTTCTTCTTCTTCTTTAGCTCTACCTCTTCTTCTTACTTTTCTTCTTCTTCTTCTTACTTTTCTTCTTCTTCTTCTCCTTCTCCATCTTCTACTACTTCTTCTTCCCCTTCTTCTTCATCATCTTCTTCTTCTATTTCTTCTTCTTTTTCTTCTTCTTCTTCTTATTCTTCTACTTCTTTGCCTTCATCTTTTTCTTTTCCTTTTCCTCTTGTTCTTCTTCTTCTTCTAATTCATCTTCTTGTTCTTCCTCTTCCTCTTCTTCCTTTTACTATTATTTTCCTCTTCTTCTTCCTCTTCCTCTTCTTCTTCTTCTTCTACTTCCACAGCTTCTTCTTCTTCTTCTCCTTCTTTATACACTTCTCCTTCTTCTTCTTCTTCTTCCTCTTCTTCTTTTACTTCTTTTTCTTTCACTTCTTCTTTTTCTTCCTCTTTTTTCTTCTTCTTCTTCTTCTTCTACTTCAACTTCTTCTTCTTCTTCTCCTTCTACTTCTACTTCTTCTTCTTCTTCTTCTTTTTCATTTGTTTTCTTCTTCTTCTTCTTCTTCTTTTTGTTTTCCTTCTTCTTCTTCTTCTTCATCTGTCTCTTCTTCTTTCTCTTCATCTTCTTTTTCTTCTTCTTCTTCTACAACTACTACTAACAGTATTACTACTGCTAATTCTTCTTCTTCTTCTTCTTATAGTTCATCTTACTCTTCTTCTTCTTCTTCTTCTTCTTCTTCATCTTCTTCTTACTTTTTTGCTACTTCCTCTTTTACTTCTTCTTCTTCTTCTTCTTCATGATCTTCTTCTTCTTCTTCTTCTTTGCCTTCTACTTCTTCTTCTTCATTGCTTCTTCTACTTCTTCTTCTTCTTCTTCCACTTCTCCCTCTTCTTTCACTTGTTCTTCTCCTTCTTCTTTTTTCACTTCTTCTTCTTCTTCGTCTTCTTCTTCTTTATCTTCTTCATCTTCTTCTTCCCCTTCTTCTTCTTCTTCTTCTTATCCTTCTCCTTCTTCTTCTTCTTCTTCTTCTCCTCCTTCTTCTTCTTCTTTTACTTCCTCCACTTCTTCTTCTTTTTCTTCTTCTTTTTGTTTTTCTTATTCTTCTTCCTCTTCTTATTGTTCTTCTTCCTCTTCTTCAACTTCTTTTCATCCACTTTCTTCTTCTTCATCATCTTATTTTTCTTCTTCCTCTTCTTCTTCTTCTTCTTCTTCGTCTTCTTCTCCTTCCTCGTCTTCCTCTCTCCTCTTCTTGTTATTCTTCTTCTTCTCTATCTTCCTCTTCTTCTTGTTCTACTTCTTTTTTCCTTCTTCCTTTTTTGCTTCTTCATCTTCTTCTTGTTCCTCTTCATGTTCTTCCTTTCTACTTTATAGTTTTCTTCTTTTTCTTCTCTTCATCATATTCTACTTCTTCTTTTTCTTCTTCTTCTACTTCTATGCCTTCTTCTTCCCCTTCTTTCTCTTATTCCTCTTCTTCTTCTCCTTATTTGTCGTCTTCTTCTTCCTTTCCCTCTTCCATTTCCTATTCTCTTTCTTATTCATCTTGTACTTCTTCTTCTTCTTCCTATTCTTCTTCCTCTTCCTCTTCTTCTTGATTTTCTTCTTCTACTTGTTCTAATTATTGTTCTTCCTTTTCTTCTTCACCCTCTATTTCTTTTTCTTCTTTTATTCTTCTTCTTCTTCTTTTTCTTCTTGTTCTTTTTCTTCATCTTCTTCTTCTTCCACTTCTTCTTCGTCTTTCTCTCTTCTTCTTCCTCTTCTTATTCTTACATTTATTCATCTTCTTCCCCTTCTTCTTCCGCATCTTCTTCTTTTTTTTCTTCTTCCTCTTATTTTCCTTCTTCCTCATCTTTTTCTTCTTGTTCTTCTTCTTTTACTTCTTCGACTTTCTTTTTTTCTTCTTCTTCTTCTTTATCTGTTTCTGCTTCTTCTTCCTATTCATATTCTTCTATTTCTTCTTCTTCTTCTTCGACTTATTCATCTTCTTCTTCTTCTTCTACAAAATCTTCTTCTTCTTCTTTCTCTTCATCCTCTTCCTCCTCCTCTTCTTCTTATTCTTCTACTTCTTCTTCTTCTTCTTCTTCTCCTCCTCCTTCTTCTTCGTCTTCTTCTTCTCCATCTTCATCTTCTTCATCATCTTTTTCTTCTTCTTCCTCTTCTAGTTCTTAATCTTTTTCTTCTTCTTCTTCTTTTACTTCTTCTCATTCTTCTTCCTTATCTTCATATTCCAATTCTTCTTCCTCTTCTTCTTCTTCTCCTTCTTCTTCTTCCTCTTCTTCTTCTATTTCTTCTTTTACTACATCTTCTTCTTCTTCTTCTTCCTTTTGCTCTTCTTCTTCCACTTTTTCTTCTTCTCCTTCCTCTTTCTCTTTTCCTCTTCTTCTTCTACTCCTTCCTCTACTTGTTCTACCTATTCTCCTTATTCAACTTATTATTCTTCTTCTTCCACTACTTCTTCATTTTCTTCTTCTTCTAATGGTTCAACTTCTTCCTCTTCTTCATAATCTTTTACTTCTTCTTCTTCTTCTTCTTCATCTTTATCTTCTTCTTTTTCTTCCTCCTATTCTTCTTTTCCTTCTTTTTCTTCAACTTCTTCCCCTTCTTTTACTTCGTCTTCCTCATCTTCTTTTTCTTGTTCTTTTTATTCTTCTTCCCCTTCTTCTTCTTCCTGTACATCCTCTTCTTCCTCTTCTTTCTTTTCCACTTCTTTTTCTTCTTCTTCCCCTGCTTCTTCTTCCTGTACATCTTCTTCTTCCTTTTCTTCTTCTACAACTTCTCCTTCTACTACCACTTCTTCTTCTCCTTCTTCCTCACAACCTTCATCTTCATTTTCTCTTCTTACTTATCTTATCCTTATTCTTCTTCTTCTTCTTCTTCCTTTTCTCCTTCTTCTTCTTCCTCTTCTAGTTCTTCTTTTTCTTTGACTTCAAATTCATCCTCTTCTTCTTCTTCTTCTTCTTCTTGTCCATCCTCTTCCTCTTCTTCTTTTTGTTCTTCTTCTTCTTTTACTTCATCATCATCTTCTTCTTCTTCTTCATCTTCCTTTTCATCATCTTTTTTTCTTCTTCCCCTTTTTCTTCTTCTTGTACTTCTTTTTCTTCCTCTTGTTCTTCCACTTGTTCTTCTTCTTCTTCTTTTTCTTTGGCTTCCTCTTCTTCTTCATCTCCTTCCTCATTTTCTTCTTCTTTTCCTTTTCTTCCTTATCTTATCCTTCTTCTTCTTCTTCTTTATCTTCCACTTCTACTTATTCTTCCTTATCTTCCTCTTCTTCTTCTTCTTCCTGATCTTATTCTTGCTCTTCTTCTTCTTCTTCTTCCTTTCATTCATCATCTTTTTTGTTTTTCTTCTTTTTCTTCTTTTTCTTCTTCTTCTTCTTCTTCTCCTCCTTCTTCTTCTTCCCCTTTTTCTTCTACTTCTTTTTCATAATCGTCATCATCTTATTATGACTTTTATTATTATTATTCTACCACTTTTATTGCTTCTTCTTTGTCTTTATCTTCTTCTTCTTCTTCATCTTCGTCTTTGTCTTCTTTTTCTCCAACTTCTTCCTCTTCTTCTTCTTCTTCTTCCCTTATTTTTCTTCTTCTTCTTCATCGCTTCTTCTTCTTCTTCTTATTCTTCTTCTTCTCCTTTCCTTCTTCTTCGTCTTCTATTCTTCTTTTTATTCACCTTCTTCTTCTTCTTCTTCTTCATCTTGTTCACCTTCTTCTTTTTCTTCTTCTTCCTCTTC
>JAIUJO010000258.1:582610-587610 GCA_023846275.1 Vanilla planifolia | reverse complement strand
TTCTTCTTTTCCTTCATTTCCTTCTTCTTCTTCTTCTACTTCTTCCACTCCTCCTGCTCCTCCTCCCTCTTCTACTTCTTTCTCTCCTTCTTCTTCCACTTTCTATTCTTTTCATCTTTCTTCCTCTCCATCTTCTTCTTCTTCTTCCTCTTTGTCTTATTATTCTTCTTCTTCTACTACTACTACTACTCTCCTTCTTCTTCTTCATTTTCTTCTTCTAGTTCTTCTTCTTCTTCTTCTTCTTCTTCAACTACTACTACTTCTTCACCATCATCTTGTTGTTGTTCTTCTTGCACTTCTCCTTCTTCTTCAACTTTTTCTTCTTCTTCTTCCTCTTTGTTTTCTTCTTCTTTCTCTTCTACTACTTCTTCTTCTTCTTCGTTTTCTTCTTCTTCTTCTTCTTCTTCTTCTTTCTCTACCACTTTTCCTTTTCTTCCTCTTCTTCTTGTTCTTGTTCTTCTTTTTCTAATTCATCAACATCTTCCTCTTCTTCTTCCTCTTCTTTTTCTTCCACTTCTTCTTCTTCAACTTCTTCGTCTTCTTCTTCTTTTTCTTCTTCTTCATCTTCTATTTCTTCTTCTTCTTCTTCTTCTTCTTCCATCATCATCATCATCTTCTTCTTCTTCTTCTTCCGCTCCTTCTTCTTCATCTTCTTCCTCTTCTTTTAATTCTTCTTCTCCTTCTTCTTCTTCTTCTTCTTTTTATCCGTCTTCTTCTTGTTGTTCTTTTTGTTCTTGTTCTTCTTTTTCTTCATCACCTTCTTCATCACCTTCTTCTTCTTCTTCTCTTCATTTACTACTTCTTTTTCTTCTTCCACTTCTTCCTCGTCTTCTACTTCTTTTTCTTCCTTTTCTTCTTCTTCTTCTTCTTCCCCTACTTCGGCTTCTTCTTCTTCTTCTTCTTCTTCATCTTCTGCATTTTTCTTTGCTTTTATTCTTCTTCTTCTTCTTCCTCCTCCTCTTCTTCATGTTTTTCCTCTTCTTCTTCCACTTCTTATTCTTCTTTTTCATCATTTTCTTCTTCTTCTTCTCCTCCTCCATCTTTGACATCTTCTTCTTCTTCCACTACTTCTTCTTCTTCTCCTTCTTCTTCTACTTCTTCCTCTCCTCCACCTTCTTCTTTCACTTCTTCTTCTTATTCTTCTTCTTGTTCTCCATCTTATTATTCTTCTTTTTATTTCATCTTCTTCTTCCTCTTCTTCCTCTTCTTCCTCTTCTTCCTCTTCCTACTCTTCTTCTTTTTCTTCTTCCTTTTCTTCCTCTTCTTCTCCTTCTTCCTCGTCTTCTCCTTCTTCCTCTTCCTCTTCATCCTCTTCTTCTTCTACTTCTTCTTCTTCTTCTTCTTCCTCTTCTTCTTCTTCTTCTACTTCTTCCTCTTCTTTTTCTTGGTCTTCTTCTCCTTTCGCAACACTATTTCTTCTTTTTCTTCTTATTCGTATTCTTCTTCTTCTTCTTCTTCTTCTTCTTCTCCTTCTTCTTCTTTTTCTTCCTCTTCTTCTTTTTCTTCTTCTCCTTCTCCTCCTCCTCCTCCTCCTCCTCCTTCACCTTCTCCTTCTTTCTTCTTCTTCTTCTTTTTCTTCTCCTTCTTCTTCATCATCATCTTCTTCTTCTTCTTCTTCTTCTCCTTCTTCTTTTTCTCCTTCTTCATCTTCTTCTTCTTCTTGTCCCTCTTCTTCTTTTCCTTCTTCTTCTTCTCCTTCTTCTTCTCCTTCTTCTTCTTCTCCTTCTTCTTTTTCTCCTACTTCTTCATCTTCTCTTTCTTCTTCTTCTCCTTCTTCTTATTCTTCTCCGACTTCTTCTTCTTCTTCTTCTCCTTCTTCTTTTTCTTCTTCTTCTTCCTCTTCTGCTTCGTCTTCTTCTTCTTCTTCTTCTTCTTCTGCTTCTTCTTCTTCTTCTTCTTCTTCTTCTCCTTCTTCTTTTCCTTCTTCTCCTTCTTCTTCTCCTTCTCCTCCTTCTTCTGCTTCTTTTCCTCCTTTTTCCGCTTCTTCTTCTTCGTCTTCGTCTTCTTCTCTTCACTCCTGTTCTTCTTCTGCTTCATCGTCTTCTTCTTTTTCTTTTTCTTCTTCTACTTGTTCTTCCACTTTTTCTTCATCTTCTTCCACATCTTTCACTTCTTCTTGCTCCTCTTCTTTTTCTTTTTCTACTTCTTCTTCTTCTTCCTCCTCGTTTTCCTCATCATCTTCTTCTTCTTCTTATTGCACTTCTTCTTCTTCTTCTTCCTATTCTTCTCCTTTTCCTACTTCTTCTTCGTCCTCTTCTTCTACTACTTCTTCTTTTTCTTCATCTTCTTCTTCTACATTTCTTCCTCTTCTTCTGCTTTCACTTCTTTTTCTTGTTCTTCTTCTTCTTCTTCTTCCTCTTCTTCTCCTTTTTTTTCTTCATTTTTTCCTTTCTCTTTTCTTCTTTTTCTTCTTCTTCTTCTTCTTCTTCTTCGTCTTCTTCTTCTTGATCTTCTTCTTCTTCTTCTTCTTCTTCTCCTTTTCCTTCTTCTTCTTCTTCTTCTCCAACTTCCTCTTCTTCTTCCACTTCTTCTTCTTCTTCTTCTTTTTCTTCTCTTCTTCTTCTTCTTCTTCTTCTTCCTCTTCTTCTTCTTCTTCATCTTGTCCTCCCTCTTCTACTTCTTTTACTTCTTCTTCTTCATCATCTTCTACTTCTTATCCTCCTTCTTCTTCTTCTTCATGTACTTGTTCTTCTTCTTTTTCTTCTTCTATTACTACTTCATCGTAATCATCTTCTTCTTCTTCTATTCTTCTTCTTCTTTCTTAATCTCTAATCCCTTATCTAATATATCTAATCCTTAATCCCTAATCCTTAATCCCTATTCCCAAATCTTTATGACCTATTCCCTTAGTCTCCAATTCCTAATCAATAATCCTTAATATTGATTTGCTATTTGCTAATCCTTAATTCTCTGTTTTTAATCCCTTAATCTTTAATCCATAATCTCTAACCCATAATCCCTAATCTTTAATCCCATAACCCTAATCTCTTAATACTTAATCCCTAATCTTTATTTATTAATACCTAATAAATAAATCATATTCTCTAATACCAATTCCTTAATTCCTAATCACTAATTTCTAAACTCTAACCATAATCACTTAACCTCTAATTCATAATCATTGATTCTTAATCCCTAATCACAAATACCTAATAACTAATCCTTAAACTATCAATCACACGCCACTAATCTCTAATCCCTAATCTTTAATGCTTATCCTTAATCCCTAAGCACACCCTACCTAATCCATAATTCATCATCTTTTTCTTCTTCTTCATCATCTTCTTCTTCTTCTGCTTCTTCTTCTTGTTCTTATTCTTTTGCAACATCTTCTCATTCCTTTTCTTTTTCCTCTTCTATTACGTCAAATTCTTCTTCTTCTTCTTCTTCCTCGTCTTCTTTTTCGTCCTCTTCTTCTTCTTCCTCTTCTTCTTTTCCCTCCTCTTCTACTTATTCCTCTTCTTCTTCTTTTACTTCTTCTTCTTCCTTTTAGTTTTTTTCTTCTTCTTCTTCTTCTTCCTCCTCCTCCTCCTCTTCATCTTCTTCATCTTCTTCTTCTTCTGTTCTTCTTCTTCTTCTTCTTCTTCTTCTTCTTTTTCCTCTTCTTCTTTTCCTCATCTTCTTTCTCTTCTTCCTCTTCCCTTTCTTCAACATTTCTCTTCTTCCTCTTCTTCTTCCTCCTCTTCATCTTCTTCCTACTCAACTTCTTCTTCTTGTACATCCGCTTCTCCGCATCTTCCTATTATTCTTCTTCTTCTTCCTCCTCTTCTTCTTCTTCTTCCTCCTCCACCTCTTCTTCTTATTCTTCTTCTACTTCTTCCTTTTCTTCCTCTTCTTCTTCTTCTTCCCCCTCTTCTTCCTCTTACAATTCTTTTTCTCCTTCTTCTTGTTCTTCTATTACTACTTCCTTTTCTTCTTGTTCTTCTTCTTCTTCAATACCTAACTCTTGCTCTTCTTCTTCTTCTTCTTATTCTTCTTCTCCTACTTCTGTTTCTTCTTCTTCTACTATTTTTCTTGCTTTTATTCTTCTTCTTCTTATTCTTCTTCTTCTTCTTCATCGTCATCTTTTTCCTCTTCTTCTTCCAAATCTTATTCTTCTTCTTCATCGTTTTCTTCTTCTTCTTCTCCTCCTCCTCCAACTTTGACATCTTCTTCTTCTTCCACTATTACTACTTCTTCTTCTACTTCTTCTCCTTCACTACTTGTTGTTGTTCTTCTTCTTCTTTCTCTTTTTGTTCTTGTTCTTCTTCTTCTTTTCCATCATGTTCTTCTTCTTTTTTTTCATCTTTTTCTTCCTCTTCTTCCACTTTTTATTCTTCTTTTTCTTCTTCCTTTTCTTCCACTTCTTCTCCTTCTTCTTCCCCTTCTTCTCCTTCTTCTTCCTCTTCCTCTTCATCCTCTCTTCTTCTACTTCTTCTTCTTCTTTTTCTTCTTCTTCTTTTCCTTCATCATCTTCCTTTTCTTTTTCTTGGTCTTCTTCTCCTTTTCCTACTCTTTTTCTTCTTTTTCTTCTTATTTGTATTCTTCTTCATCTTCTTCTTCTTCTTCTTTTTCTTTCTCTTCTTCTTCTTCTTCTTCTTCTTCTTCTTCTCCTCCATCTTCTCCCTCACCTTCTCCTTCTTCTTCAACTTCTTCTTCTTCTTCTTCTTCTTCTTCTTCTCCTCCTCCTTCTTCTACTTCTTCTTCTTCTTCTTCTCCATCTTCTTCTTCTTCTTCATCTTCTTCTTCTTCTCCTTCTTCTTCTTCTTCTCCTTCTTCTTCTCCCTCTTCTTCGTCTCCATCTTCATTTTCTCCTTCTTGTTCTTTTTCTTCTCCTTCTTCTTCTCCTCCTTCTTCTTATTATTCTTCTTCTTCTTCTCCTTTTTCTCCTTCTTCTTCTTCTTCTTCTTCCTCTTCTGCTTTGTCTTCTTCTTCTTCTTCTTCTTCTCCTTCTTCTTCTTCTTCTTCTTCTCCTGCTACTTTTCCTTCTTCTCCTTCTTCTTCTCCTTCTTCTACTTCTT
>JAIUJO010000258.1:557610-572610 GCA_023846275.1 Vanilla planifolia | reverse complement strand
TTCTTTCTTTTCATCATCATCATCTTCTTCTTCTTCTTCTTTTTCTTCTTCTTCCCCATCTTCTTCAACTTCTTCTTCTTCTACTTCTTCTTCTTCTTCTTCTTCTTCTTCTCCTTCTTCTTCTTCACCTTCCTCTACTTCTTCTTCTTCTTCTTTTTCTTCTCCCTCCTCCCTTTCTTGTTCTCATTCTTCTTCTTTTTCCACTTCTTCTTCTTCTCCTTCTTCTTCTTCTTCTTCTTCTTCTTCTTCTTCTTCCTCCTCTTTTTCTTCTTCTTTTTCTACTTTTTCTTTTTTTTCTTCTTCTGCTTCTTCATATTCTTAGCCTTCTCCTTTTTATTCTAGTTGTTTTTCCTCTTCTTTTACTTGTTTTTCTTCATCTTCTTATTCTTTTTCTACTTCTTCTTCGTCCTCCTCCTCTTCCTCTTCCTCTTCATCTTCTTCCTCTACTTTTTCTTCTTCTTCTTTTTCTTACCTTACCACTTCTTGTTTTCATCATCATCATCTTCTTCTACTTCTCCTTCTTCTTCTTCTACTTCATGTTCCCCTTCTTCCTCTTTTTATTCTCCCACTTCTTCCTCTTCTTCCACTTCTTCATCATCTTCTTCCTCTTCTTCTTCTTCTTCTTTCCCATGTTCTTCCTCATCTTCTTCTTCTTCTTCTTCTTCCTCTTCTTCTTAATCTTCATCATCTTCTTGTTCTTCTTCTTCTTTTTCCTCTTTTTCTTCTTCTTTGTGTTCTTCTCCTTCTTCTTCTTCTTCTTCTTCCTCTTCATCTTCATCACATTCTTCTTCTTCTTCTTCTTCTTATTCTTTGCCTTCTTCTACTTCCTCTTCTTCTCCATCCTTTGTTCTTTTGCTTCTTCATCTTCTTCTTCTTCTCCAGCTTCATCTTCAACTTCTTCTTCTTCCCCATCTTTGTCTTCTTCTTCTACCTCTACTACTACTACTACTACTACTTCTTCTCTTATACTACTACTATTACTACTACAACTATTTCTTCTTGTCCTGCATCTTCTTCTTCACTTTCTTCTTCTTCTTCTTCAAATTCTTCTACTTAATCTTCTTCTTCTTCTTCTTCTTCTTTTACTTTTACTTCTTCTTCTACTTATTCTTCCTCCTCTTCTTCTACTTCTTCTTCTACTTCTTCTACTACTTCTTGTTCTTCTTCTTCTATTTCTTCTTCTTCTTCTTCTTCTTCTTCTTCTTCTTCTCCTTCTTCTTCTTCTTCTTCCTCTTGTTCGTCCTTTTCTTCCTCCTCTCTTTCTTCTATTTCTTCTTCTTCTTCTTCTTTTTCTTCTTCCTTTTCTTCTTTTTCCTCTTCTTCTTTCTCATCCTTTCTTCTTGTTCCTTATCATCATCTTCTTCTCCTTTCTCTTCTTCCTCATCCTCCCCCTCATCTTCTTCTTTTTGTTCTTCCTCTTCTTCTTCTTCTTCTTCTTCTTCTTCTACTACTACTACTACTTCTTTTGGTTTTTCTTATTCTTGTTCTTCTTCTTCATCTTCTTCATCTACTTCTTCTTCCTCTTCTTGTCCTTCTTCTTTATCTTGTTCTTCTTCTTCGTATACTTCATCTTCTTCCTCTTCTTCTTCTTCTTCTTCCTCTACTTCTTCTTCTCATTCTTCTTCTCCTTCTTTTTTTAACTTCTTCTACATCTTATTTTTCTAGTTCTTCTTTTTCCTCCTCTAGTTCCTCATCATCCTCTTCTTCAACCTCCTCCTCCTCTTCTTCTTCTTCCTCTTCTTCTTCTTCTTACTCTTTTTCTTCATCATCTTCTACTTCTTCTCCTTCTTCTCCTTCCTTCTCCTCTTTTTCTTCCTCTTCTTCCTTTTCTTTCTTCATCTTGTTCTAGCTCATCCTCTTCTTCTTCCTATCCTTCTTCTTCTTCTTCTTCCTCTTCGGCTTCTTAGACCTCATATTGTTCTTCCACTTTTTCTTCTTCTTCTTCTTCTTCTTCCTCTTATTCTTCTTCTTCCCCTCCCTTTTCATCTTCTTCTACCTCTTGCTATTCCTCTTCTTTGTCCTCTTCTTCTTCTTCATGTTTTTCTTCTTCATCTTCTTGATCTTCTTCCTTCTTCTGTCTTCCTTCTTCCTTCTTCATTCTTCCTTTTCCTTCTTCCTACCTACTTCTTTCTTACTTCTTCAATTTTCTTTCTTCCTTCTTTTTTACTCTTTCTTCATTCCAACTTCTTCTTCTTTCTTCTTCTTCTTCTTCTTCTTCCTCCTCCTCATCGTCATCATCTTCTTCTTCTTCTTCTCCTTCTCCTTCTTCTTCTTCGCCTTCTTCTTCATCTTCTACTTCTTGTTCTTCTTCTTCTACTTCTTCTTTTTCTACTTCTACTTGTTCTTCTTCCTCCTCTTCCTCTTCTCCTTCTTCTTCTTCTTCTTCTTGGACTTCTTTTAATTCTTCTTCTTCTTCTTCGACTTCTTTTAATTCTTCTTCTTCTTCTTTTTCTTCTACTACTTCTTCATCTTTTACTTCTTATTCTTCTTCTTCCTCTTTTTCTTCTTCTCCATCTTCTTCTACTTCTTATTCTTCTTCTTCCTCTTCATTCTCTTATTCTTCTTTCTCTTCTTCTACTTATTCTTCTCCTTCTCATTGTCATTCTCCCTTTATTTCTCATTCTCCTTCTCTTACTCCTCCATCTTTTCTTCCTCTTTTTCCTTCTTCTCCTCCTCCTTCTCCTTCCTCGCTCCTTCTTCTTCTTCTTCTTCTTCTTCTTCTTCTTTCTTCTTTCTACTTTCTTCCTTTTTATTTCTTCTTTCTTATTTCTTCTTCCTTCTTCCTTCTTCCTTCTTCCTTACTTCTTTTTCTGTCTTCCTTCTTCCTTGTTCCTTTTTTTTATTCCTTCTTACTTCTTGCTTCTTCCATTTTCCTTCTTCTTTCTTCTTTCTTCTTTCTCTTTTCTCCTTTCTTCTTTCTTCTTTCTTCCTCTTTCTTCTTCTTTTTTTGCCTTTCTTCTTCTTCCTTCTCCTTTCTTCCTCTTTCTTTCTTCTTCTTGCTTTCTTCTTCTTCTCCTCCTATTTCTTTTCTTCTTCTCCTTCCTCTTCTTTATCCCTAATTCCTAATCCAACTCTCTATAATACCTAATATATAATCAATAATCTCTTGCTCCCTAATCATAAATCCCTAATCCCTAATCTTTAATATCGAGTCCCTAATCATAAATCCCTAATGCCAAATCGCTAATAGCTTTTCTTTAATACCTTATGCTTAATCTTCAACTCCTAATCCTTAATTCCTAATCCTTAATTGCTAATTCCTAATCCGTATTTCCTTGTCTTGAATTCCAAATCCTAGATCTCTAATATCGAATCCCTAATTCATAATCTTTCGTCCCTAATGCTTGACCCTTAATCCATAATCTTTGATACTTAATCCTTAATCTCATAATCCCTAATCCCTAATCCCAAATCTAATCTTTAATCCCAAGTCCTTAATCCTTAATTCCTAATTCCTAATCCCTATTCTCAAATCTATATTCCATAATTCCTAATCCCTAAATGCGTGCCATAACTGCTAGTTCCTAATCCCTAAACACTATTCCTAATCTCCAATCCCTAATCCTTAATCTTTAATCCATAATCAAGAATCCCTCCCTCCATAATCCCTAATCCCCAATCCCTACTACCAAAATCCAAACCCCGAAGCCTTAACCAAAAAATCTATAATCTGTCTTCTTCTTCTTCTCCTTCTTCTTCTACTTGTACTTCTCCTTCTCCAACTTCTTCTTCTTCTTTTTATTCTTCTATTTATTCTAATTCTTCTCCTTCCTGAATTTTTTACCCTTCTTCTTCATCCACTTTTCTTATTCTTCTTCTTTTTCATCATCATCATCTTCTTCTTCAGCTTCTTCTTCTTCTACATCTTCTTTTTCTTCTCTTCTTCAACTTCTTTGTATTCTTCTTCTTTTTCTTCTTCCTCCTCTTCTTCTTCTCCTTCTTCCTCTATTACCTCTTCTTCTTCTTATTATTGTCATTATTATTTGTCTTCTTCTTCTTCTTCTTCATCTTCTTCTTCTTCCACTTCAAAATCTTACTATTATTATTATTATTCCCCTTTTTTTTCTTCTTCTTCTTCTTCCTCTTCTACTTCTTCTTCTTCTTTTTCTTGTTGTTCTTCTTCTTCTCTTCCTTTACTTCTTCATCTCCTTCTTCTTCTTCTTTACCTTCTTCTTCTTCCCCTTCCTATTCTTCTTCTACTTCTATTTCCTCTTCCTCTTCTTCTTCTTCTTCTTCTTCTGCTTCTTCATTGACTTCTTCTTCTTCTTCTTCTGCTTGTCTTCTTCTTCTTCTTCTTCTTCTTCCACTTCTTCTTCTTCTTCTTGATCTTCTTATTTCTCTTCTTCCTCTTCTCCTTCTTTGTCTTCTTTTTCTCCTTCCAATTTTTCTTCTTCTTCTTCTTCTTCTTCTTCTTCCTCTTCTTCTTCTTCTACCTCTTCCTCTTCCTCTTCCTCTTCCAGTTCTTCATTATCATTGTCTTCTTCTTCTTCCTCCTCTACATCTTCCTTCCTTCTTCGTCCTTCTTATTTCTTCCTTCTTCCTTTAATTTCTTCCTTCTTCCTTCTTCTTTCTTCCTTCTTCCATCTTCTTTCTTCCTTCTTCTTTCAGCTTTCTTCTTTCTTATTTCTTTTTCTTTCCTCATCTTTTTCTTTTTCTTCTTCTTCTTCCCCTTTTTCTTCTTCTTCTTCTTCTTCTTCTTCCACTACTTCTTCTTTTTCTTCTTCCCCTTCTTCTTCTTCCTTCTCTTCTCCCTCTTATTCTTCTTCTTCTTCTTCTTCTTCTTCTTCTTCTTTTTCTACTTCTTTTTCTACTTCTTCTTCTTCATCATCTCCTTCTTCTTCTCTTCTTCTTTTTCTTCCTCTTTCCCATTCTTCTTCTTCTTCTGCTTCTTCTTCTTCTTCTTCGTCATAGTAATCATGATCTTCTTCTTCTTCTGTTACTACTTCTTCTTCCTCTTGTTATTCTTCTTCTTGTTGTTTTTCTTCTTCTTCTCCACTTCTTTTTGTTCTTTCTCTTCTTATTCTTCTTCTTCATCTTCTTCTTCTTCTTCTTCTTCTTCTTTATCTTCTACTTCTATGTATTCTTCTTCTTTTTTTCTTCTTCTTCCGCTACTTCTACTTCTTCTTCCTCCTCTTCATCTTCTCCTTCTTCTTTTTCTTCTTTTCCTTCTTCTACTTCTTCTTCTGCCACTACTACTTCATCTTCGTTTTCTTCTTCTTTTTCTTCTTCTTCTACTACTTATTCTTCTTTTTTTTCTTCTTCTTCATCATCATCTTCTTCTACTTCTTCTTCATCTTCTTCTTCCGCTTCTTTCCTCTTCTTCTTTCTCTTCTTCTTTTGCTTCTTCTCCTTCTCCTTCTCCTTCTCCTTTCCTTCTCCTTGTCTTTTCCTTCTCCTTCTCCTTCATAATCTCCTTCTCCTACTCCTAGTTCTTGTTCTTTTCTTCCTCTTTTTCCTTCTACTTATTTCATCTTTCTTCTTTCCTCTTTTTTCTTTCTTCTTTCTTATTTCTTCATCATTCTTCCTTATTCCTTCTTCCATCTTCCTTCCTTCTTCCTTCTTCCTTCTTTCTTGTTCCTTCTTTCTTCTACATTGTACCTTCTTACTTCTTCCTTTTTCCTTCTCCCTTCTTCGTTCTTCTTTCTTCTTTTCTTCTTTCTTCTTTCATCTTTCTTCTTCATTCTTTTTCTTCCTTTTCCTTTCTTTTTCTTTCTTTCTTCTTCGTTCTTTCTACTTCTTTCTTTCTTCGTCTTCTCCTCCTTATTCTTCTTCTTCTTCTTGTTCTTCATTATCCCTAATCTTTAACCCTTGATCCTCAATGTCAAATATTTAAACCATAATCTCTAATCACTAATCCCTAATACTTAATCTTTAATCAATCTCTAATCCTTAATCACTAATCTTTAGACCTTAATCCCTAATCTTTATTCTTTAATACTTAATAATTGATCTTTAATTCTTAAACCTTAAATCCTTATCTTTAATCCCTAATCCCTAATCTCTAATCCCTTATCTTGAATTCCTAATCCTAAATATATAATCTTTAATCCTTAATTCAAATCCCTAATCCCTAATGCTTAATCCATAATCCCTGATACTTAATCCATATTTCTTTAATCTCTAATTCTGAATCCCTAATCCTTAATCCTAAATCCTTAATTCCTAATCCTTTTTTACAAATTTTGATTCCTTAATTCCTAATCTTTAAACCCTAACACCAATTTTGATTCCAAATCCTTAAAACCTATCCAAAATCCCTAATTTGTAATTCTTAATCCTTAATCTTTAATCCATAATCTTGAATCCCTCCTTCCCAAATGCATAATCCCTAATGCCTAATTCCTAATCCCTTAGTCGTAGCCAACTAATCCATAGTCTGTCTTCTTCTTCTTCTTCATCTTCATTTACTACTACTTCTTCTCCTTCCTCTATAACTTCTTATTTTTTCCTTCTTACTCTTCTTACTCTTCTTCTTCATCCTCCTCTATTTCTTCCTATTCCTCCTCCTCCTCTTCTTCATCTTCTACTTCTTCTTCCTCTTCTTATTCTTCATCCATTTCTTCTTCTTCTTCTCTTTGTCTTCTTCTACTTCTTCTTCTCCTCCTCCTTCGCCTTCCTCATCCTCTTCTTCTTCTTCTACTTCTTCTTATTCTTCTTCTCTTCTTCTACTTCTTCATCTTCTTCTACTTCTTCTTCTTCTTCCTCTTCTCCTTCTTCATCTTCATCTTCTACTCTCTATTTCCTCGCCTTCTTCTTCTTCTTCTTCTTCTGCCACATCTTCTTCTTCTTCTTCCTCTTTTTCTTATTCTTCCTTTTCTTCCTCTTCATCTTTCTCTTCTTCTTCTTCTTTTTCTTCTTCTTCTTCTTCTTCTTCTTCTTCTTCAGGTTCATCTCACCCTTCTTCTTCTCTTCTTCTTCTACTACTAATTTTTCTTCTTCCTCTTCCTATTCTTATCCTTCTTTTTCTTCATCATCATCATCTTCTTCTTCTTCTTCTACTTCTTCTTCTTTTTCTACTTCTTCTTCTTTCTCCTCTTCTTATTCACCTTCTTCTTTTGCTTTTTATTTTTCTTCTACATCTTCTTCTTCTTTTTCTTCTTCTTCTTCGTCTTCCTTTTCTTCTTCTTCTTCTTCTTCACTTCTTCTTTTTCTTTCTCTTCTTATTCTTCTTCTTCTTCTGCTTCTCCTTGTTCTTCTTCTTTTTCTCTTTCTTCTTCTCCTTCTTCTTCTTCTTCTTCTTCATCTTCTTCTTCTTGTACTACTACTACTTCTTTTCCTTCTACTTCTTCTACTTCTACTTCTTTTTCAGCTTCTTTTTCTGCCTTTTTCTCCACTTCTTCTTCTCTTTCTCCTTTTTCTTCTTCTTCTTCTTCAACTTCTTCTTCTTTTTGTACTTCTTCTTCTTCCTCTTCTTCTTTTTCTTCTTCTTCTACTTCTTTTTCTTCTTCTACTTCTTCTTCTTCCTCCTCTTCTACTTCTTCTTCCTCCTCCTCTTCTTTCTCTTTTTCTTCTTCCACTTGTTCTTTATCCTCGTCTTCTTCTTCTCCATCTACTTCTGCTTCTTTATTTTCTCCTCCTTCTACTTCTCCGTCTCCTTCTCCATTTCCTCCTTGTTGTCTTCTTCCACTTTTTCCTTCTGCTTGTCCTTCTCCTTCTTCTTCTTCTTCTTCTTTCTTCTTTCTCTTTCATCTTTTTTCTTTCGTCTTTCTTATTTCTTCCTCCTTTCTTTCATCTTCATTCCTTTTTCTTTCTTCTTTCTTTTTCTTCTTACTTCTTTCTTCTTCTTTCTCCTTCTTTCTTCATCTTCAGTTTTCCTGCTTCTTCTTCTTCTTTTTCCTTCTTCTACCTCTTCATCTTCCTATTCTTCATCTTCGTCATCTTCTTCTACTATTTCTTATTGTTATTCATTACTTTCTTCCATCTTCCTTCTCCCTTCTTTTTTATTCCTTCATTCTTCTTCTTTCTTCATTTTCCATCTTCCTTCTTCCTTCTTCTTTCTTCCTTCTTCCATCTACTTTCTTCCTTCCTCTTTCCACTTCCTTCCTTCTTCTTTCTCCTTTTTCTTACATTTCTGCTTCTTCTTCCTCTTCTTCTTCTTCTTCTTCTTCTTGTTTTTCTTCCCCCTCTTCTTCTTCTTTTTCCACTTCTTCTTCATCTTCTTCTTCTTTTTGTTCCCCTTCTTCTTCTTCATCTTCTCCTTCTTCTTCTCTTCTTCTTCTTCTTCTTCTTCGTCTTCTCATTCTTCATTTTCTTCTTCTTCTTTTTTATCTTCTTCATCATCATCAAAATCATCTTCTTCTTTTTCCTCTTCTTCTTCTTTTGCTACTTTCTTCTTCCTCTTATTCTTCTTCTTCTTGTTCTTCTTCTACTTCTTCTTTCTTCTTTTTCTTTTTCTTCTTTTTCTTCTTCTTCACTTCTTCTTATTCTTCCTTTTCTTATTCTTCTTCTTCTTTTTCTTTTGTTTCTTCTTCTTCTCCTCCTCCTTCTTCTTCATCATCATCTTCTTCTTCTACTTCTTCCTCTTCTTTTCTTCTTCTTCGACTTCTACTACTTCTTCTTTCTTGTCTTTCTCCACTTCTTCTTTTTCTCCTTCTTCTTCTTCAACTTCTTCTTCTTCTCCTTCTTTCTTCTTACTCCTTTCTTCTTTCTTTTTCTTCCCTTCTTTCTTCTTCCTTCTCCTTTTCCTTCTTCTGCCTTCTCCTTTCTTCCTTTTTCTTTCTTCATCTTTCTTTCTTCTTCTTTCATTCTTCCTCTTCTCCTCCTTCTTCCACTCCTACTTCTTGTTTTCCCTCTTCTTCTTCCTTTTCTTCTTCTTCTTCTTCTTCCACTTCTTCTTCTTCTTGTTTTTCTTCCCCTTCTTCTTCTTCTTTTTCCCCTTCTTCTTCTTCATGTTCTTCTGCTTTTTTTCCCCTTCTTCTTCTTCATCTTCTCCTTCTTCTCTTCTTCTTCTTCTTCTTCTTCCTCTTCTTCCTCTTCCCATTCTTCATATTCTTCTTCTTCTTCTTTTTATCTTCTTCATCATCATCAAAATCATCTTCTTCTTTTTCCTCTTCTTCTTATTCTACTACTTTCTTCTTCCTCTTATTCTTCTTCTTCTTGTTCTTCTTCTACTTCTTCTTTTTTTTTCTTCTCCTTCTTCTTTTTTTACTTCTTCACTTCTTCTTGTTCTTCCTTTTCTTGTTCTTCTTCTTTTCTTCTTCTTCTACTTCTTCTTTTTCTACGTCTTTCTTGTCTTTCTCCACTTCTTCTTCTTCTCCTTCTTCTTCTTCTTCTTCTTCTCCAACTTCTTCTTCTTCTCCTCCTTTCTTCTTACTCCTTTATTCTTTCTTTTTTTCTCTTCTTTCTTCTTCCTTCTCCTATTCCTTCTTCTGTCTTCTCCTTTCTTCCTCTTTCTTTCTTCATCTTTCTTTATTCTTCTTTCATTCTTCTTCTTCTCCTCCTTCTTCTTCCACTTCTTCTTTTTGTTTTTCCTCTTCTTCTTCCTCTTATGTTTCTTCTCGTTCCTCTGCTTCTTCTTCATCTTCTTTATCTTCTTGTTCTTCCTCGTCCACTTGTTCCGCATCTTCCTCTTCATCGTCTTCTTCTTCCTCCTCCTCATTTTCTTCTTCTTCTACTTTTCCTCTTCCTCTTATTCATCTTCTTCTTCTTCTTCTTCTTTTTCTTCGACGTCCTCCTCCTCTTCTTCTTCTTCTTCTTCTACTTCTTTGTCTTCTTCCTCTTCTTCTTCTTCTTCTTCTTCTTCTCCATCTTCATCTGCTTCTTCTACTTTTTCTTCTTCTTCTTCTTCTTCTTCTTCTTCTCTTCCTTTTCTTCTTCTGCTTCTTCCTCTTCTTCTTTGACTCTTCCTCTTCTTCGACTTCTTCCTTTTCTTCCACTTATTTTACTTTTTCTACTTCATTTTTCTCTTCTTCTTCTTCTTCATCTTCATCTTCTTCTTCACCTTCTCCCTTTTCTTCTTCAACTTTTTCTTCTTCCTCTACAACTTTTCTTCTTCTTCTTCTTCTTCTTCTGCTTCTGCTTCTTTTTATTCGTCTTCTTCTTCTTTTGTTTTTTTTCTTCTTCTTCTTTTCTTCTTCTTCATCTCCTACCTCTTCTTCTTCTTCTTCTTCTTCTTCCTCTTCTTTCTTTTTTTCCTCTTCTTCTTTTTCTTCTTCTGCTTCTTTTTCCTAGTCTTCTTCTTCTTCTTTTGTTCCTCTTCTTCTTCTTCTTCTTTCTTCATCATATTGTTCTTCCACTTCCTCTTCTTCAAATTTCTCGTCCTGTTCTTCCTCTTCTTCTTCTTCTTTTTCTTTGTCTTCTTCTTCCTTTTTTGCTTCTTCTTCTTCTTCAACTTTCTCTCCTTCTTCTTCATCTTCTTCTTCTTCTTCCTCTTCTTCCTCATCTGTTTTTTCTTCCTCTTCTTCTTTTTCTTTATCATTTTCATCTTCTTCTTCATTTTCCTCTTCTGCATCTTCTTCTTCTACTTGTCTGTCCTCTTCTTCTTCTTCTTTTTCCATTTCTTCTACTTCTTCCTCTTCTTCCACTTCTATATTGTTGTTGTTCTTCTTCTTCCTCTTCTTTCTCTGCTTCTTCTTCTTCTTTTTCTACTTCTTATTCTTCCTCTTCTTCTTTTTATCTTCCTCTTCTTCACTTCTTTTTCTTCTTCTTGTTCTTTTTCTTCCCCCACTTCTTCTTCTTCCTCTTCATGTTCTTCTTCTTCTCTTTTTCTTCTTATTCTTCTTTTTCTTTTGCTTCTTCTTTTTCTTCTTGTTCTTCTTCTTCTGCTACTACTACTACTTCTTTGCTTCTTCTTGTTCTTCCTCTTCTTATTCTTCTTCTTCTTCTTCTTCTTCTTCTTCTACATCTTCTCCTCCTCCTCCTCCTTCTTCTTCTTCTTCTTCTTCTCTTCTTCTTCGTCTTCTTCTTCTTCTTCTTCTTCTACTTTTTCATCTTCTTTTCTTCTTCTACTTCTACTTCTTCTTCTTCTTCTTTCTTATCTTTCTCCTCTTCTTCTCCTTCTTTTTCTTATTCTTTTCCTTCAAGCTCTTCTTCTTCTTCTTCTTTCTTCTTCTATCTTCTTTCTTCATTCTTTTTTCTTCCCTTCTTTCTTCTTCCTTCTCCTTCTTCCTTCTTCTTCTTTCTCCTTTCATCTTCTATCTTTCTTCTTCTTTCTTTCTTCTTCTTCTCCTCTTTCTTCTTCTTCTTCCTTTGCTTCTTCTTCTTTATCCTTAATCTCTAATCCCTAATTGTGCTCTCCATAACACTTAATCTATAATCCATAATGCCTTCCTCCCTAATCCCCAATTTCTATTCCCTAATACCCTATGCAAAATCTATAAGTTAAAATCCCTAATCCCTAAATTTTAATCTTTAATCATTAATCCCAAATTCTTAATCTTTAATCCATCCTTAATCTTTTATCAGTAATCCTTAAGCTCTAATCCCTAATGCCTAAACCCTAATCCCTTGTCCTAAATTCCTAATCCTAAATCTCTAATCTTTAATCTCTAATTCGTAATCTCTAATCCCCAATGCTTAATCCCTAATCCCTAATCTCTGATACTTAATTCTTAATCCCTTTATCACTAATGGCTAATCCCTAATCCTTAACTCATAACCCTTAATCCCTAATGCCTCATTTCTAATATGTATTCCCAAATCATTATTCCTTAAACTGCAACCCTAATCACAAATTTTAATACCTAATTCCTAATCCTAAATCTAGAATCCCTAATCCATAACACAAAATCCCTCCCTCCTCATTGCCTAATCCCTAATCGCTAAGCCTTTACCCACTAATCCATAGTCTATCTTTTTCTTCTTCTTCTTTTACTACTACTACTACTTCTTCTTCTTCTTCTTCTTCTTCTTTGCTCTTCTTACTATTCTTCTTCTTCCTCCTTCTCTTCTTCTTATTCCTCCACATTTTCTTGCCCTTCTTCTTCCTCTTCCTCTTCTTCTTCTTCTTCATCCACTTCTTCTTCTTCTTCATCTTCAACTTTAGCTTCTTCTTCTTCCTCTTATTCCTCTTCTTCTTTTTCTTCTTCTTCTTCTACTTCTTCCTATTCTTCTTTTTATCTTTTTCTTCTTCTTCTTCTTCTTCCTCTTCTTCACCTTTCTCTTTCTCGTCATCTTCTTTTGCTTTTCTTCCTCTTCTTCCTATTCTTCTCCTTCCACTTCTCCTACAAGTTCTTCCTCTTTGTCTTCCTCTTATGTTTCTTCTTCTTCCTCTTCTTCTTCTTCTTCTTGTTCTTTATCTTCTTTCTCTTGTTCCTCATCTTCCTCTTCTTCTTCTTCTTCTTCCACATTTTCTCCTTCTTCTTCTACTTTTTTTTCCTCTTCTTCATCGTCTACTTCTTCTTCCTCTTTTTCGTCTTCTTCTTCCACGACCTCTTCATCTTCTTCTTCATCTACTTCTACTTCTTCTTCCTTGTCTTCTTCATCCTCTTCCCCTTCTACTTTTTCTTCTTCTTCTCGCATTTATTCCTCTCCTTCTTCTTCTTCTTCTTCCTCACCTTCACCTTCCTCTTCATCTACTTCTTCTTCTAGTTCTTTCTCTTCTTCTTCTTCTTGTTCTTCTTCCTCTTCTTATTCCTCTCTTCCTCTTCTTCTTGTGCTTCTTCTTGTGCTTCTTCTTTTTCTTCCTCTTGTTCTTCTTTTACTACTTTTTTTCCTCTTCTTCTTCTTCCTCCTCCTCCTCCTCTTCTTCTTCTTCTTCTCCTTCTCCTTTTCCTTCTTCAACTTTTTCTTCTTCTTCTTCTTCTTCTTCATCTTTTAATTCTTCTTCTTCATCTTCCTCTTCTTTTTCTTCTTCTTCTCCCTCTTCTACTTCTTCTTCTTCTTCTTCTTCTCCCCTTCTCCTTTTTCTTCCCCTTCTCCCTCTTCTTCTTTTTCTTCTTCATCTTCTTCTTCCTCATCTTCTTCTTCTTCTTCTTTTATTCTTCTTCTTCTTCTTTTTCTTCTTCATATTCTTCTTCCTCTTCCTCTTCTTCCACTTTCTCTTCCTCTTCTTCTTTTTCCCCTTCTTGTTGTTGTTGTTCATCTTCTACTTCCTTTTTTGCTTCTCCTTCCTCATCTTCTTCTTCTTCGTCATTTTCTTCTTCTTCTTCCTCTTCTTCCTAAACTTTTTCTTCTTCTTCTTCTTCTTTTTCTTCCTCATTTTCTTCTTCTTCATCATTCTCCTCTTCCTCAACTTCTTCATCTTCTTCTTCTTCTTCTTCTTCCCCGTGCTCTACCTTTTCTTCTTCTTCTTCTTCTTCTTCCACTTTTTCTTCTTCTTTGCCTTCTTCCTCTTCCTCTTCTTCTTCTTCTTCTTCTTCCTCCTCCTCCTCCTCTACTTCTTCCTCTTCTTCTTCTTCTTCTTCTTCTTCTCTTCTTCATCTTCTTCTTCTTCTTCTTCTTCTCCTCCTCCTCCTCTTCTTCCTCATCTTCATCTTCTTCCTTCTATTCTTCTCCTTCTCCCTCTCCTTTTTCTTCTTCTACTTCTTCCTCTTCATCTTCTTCTTCATCTTCTACTTTTTCTTCTACTTCTGCTTCTTCTATTTCTTCATCTTCTTCTTCTTCTTCTTCTTCCTCTCCTTCTTCTTCTTCTTCCTATTTTTCCTCTTTTAAATCTTCTTCTTCTTCTTCCTCTTCTTCTTCTTCCTCTTTTTTTTCTTTTTCTTCTTCTACTTCTACTTCTTTTTCTTCTTCTTCTTCTCCTTCTTGTTCTCCTTCCCCTTCTCCTTCTCCTTCTCCTTCTCCTCCTTCTTCCTTCTTCCTTCCATCATTCGTCTTTCTTCTACCTTCCTTCTTCCCTCATCCTTTTTCTTCATTCTCTACTTCTTCTTCTTCTTCTTTTTCTTCCTTTTCTTCTTCTTCTTCTTCCTCTTCTTCTTCATCTTCTTTTCTTCTTCTTCTACGTCTTCTTCTCCTTCGTCCTCTTCTTCTCTTTGTACTTCTCATTCCCCTTCTCTTTTTTTTCTCCTTCTCCTTTTCCTTCTCCTTCCCCTTCCCCTTCTCCTTCTCCTTTTCCTCCTTCTTCTCATCCTCCTTCCCCTTCTCCTTCTCTTCCTATTCTTGTTCTTCTTCTTCTACTACTACTACTATTACAACTACTACATCCCCTTCTTCTTCTTCTTTTTCTTCTTCTTCTACTTAATCTTCTTCTTCTTCCTCTTCTTACTCGTCTTCTTCTGCCTTTTACTCTGCTTTTTATTCTTCTTCTTCTTCTTCTTCTTCCTCCTCTTCTTCTTCTTCTTATTCCTTTTTCTTCTTATTTATCATCATCTTCTTCTTCTTCTTCCTCTTCTTTTTCTTTTCTTCTTCTTCTTCTTCTTCTTGTACTTGTACTTTTTTGGTTCTTCTTCTTCTTCTTCTTCTTCTTTTTCTTCTACTTCTTCCTATTCTTCTTCTTCTTCTTCTACTACTTCTTCCTATTCTTCTCCTTCTTCTTCTTCTTCTTCTCCTTCTTCAATTTCTTTTTTTTCTTTGTCTTCTTCTCCTCCTCCTCCTTCTTCTTCTGCTTCTTTTATTATGACAACTTCATCTTGCTCTGCTTCTTGTTCTTCTTTTCTTTTACTTCTTACTTTTCTTCATTTTGTTCTTCTTCCTCTTCCTCTTCCTCTTCCTCTTCTTCTTCATCTTCTTCTTCTCCTTTCCTAGACCTTCTCCTTCTCTTTCTCTACTCATACTTTTTTATCGACTCCACCTCCTTCTCCTCCTCCTCTTTTTCCTTCTCCTTCACCTTCTCCTTCTTCTCCTTCTTCTTTCTTCTTTCTTCTTTCTTCTTTCTTATTCCTTCTTTCTTCTTTCTTATTTTTTCTTCCTTCTTCATTCTTTTTTCTTACTCTTCCTTCTTCCATTCTTCTTACTTCTTCCTTCCTCTTCCTTCTTCTTTCTTCCTTCTTCTTTCTTCATTCTTCTATTTTATTTCTCTTTATCATGATCCCTAACCTATAATCTCTAATCCTAATCTATACTCAAATCCCTAATCCTAATCCAAATCCTTTAATCACAAATCATTAATCTCTATTACCTAAT
>JAIUJO010000258.1:540110-552610 GCA_023846275.1 Vanilla planifolia | reverse complement strand
TCTTCTTCTTCTTCTTCTTCTCCTCCTCCTTGTTCTTCTTCTTCTTCGTCTTCTTCATCGCCTTTTTCTTCTCCATCTTCTTCATAATAGTTAATCTTTATCCTGTAATCCACAATAAATCCCTCTCTCCTTAATCACTAATCCATAAATGAATAATGTCTAATCCATCCCTCACTAATCCCTAATCCATCATTATTCAATAATCCATAATCCCTAATCTCTAATCATTATTTCTTAATCCCTAATCCTTATTTCCAAATTCCTAATTTTTAATCCCTAATCCTTATCCCTTAATCCTTAATCCTTCATCCTTAATCTTTAATCTCTAATTGCTAATCCTTATTTCGAATCCCTAATCCCAAATCCCTAATCTCTAAAACTCTAATCCATAATACCTAATCCATAATCCTTAAACTATAATGCATAATCCCTATTTCTAATTTCTAATCCCTAATCTCTAATCCATAATCCTTACTAACTAATCTTTAATCATTAATTCCTAATTCTTAATCTCTAATGCTAATCATAATCCGTTAATCTTTAAGTCCTAAACTCTAATGCCTAATCCTGAATCTTTCATCCCTAATCTCTAATTTCTAATCCCTAACCCTTATCCCTAATCCCTATTGTCTAATCCCAAATCTCCAATACAAAATTCGTAATCTCTAATCCCTAACTAGTAATAATTAATCCCTCAATTCATAATTAATAACGTCAATTCTGTAATCATCAGCCCTTTCTTCTCTAATCCTTAATCCCTAACATGTAATCTTTATTACTTATTCCCTAATCCCTACTCTCTAATCCCTAATCCCTAATCTATAAACCCTAATTTGTAATTGTTAACTTCCAAATCCCTAACCCATAATCCTTTCTCCTCTAATCTTTAACCCATATTCTTTAATACCAAAGGCTTAATCCTTTGTTCTTTAATCCTTTATCCCTAATGCCTAATACTTTATCCCTAATCTATCTCTTCTTCCTCTTCTTCATTCAATTCTTCTTCTTTCGTTTCTTCTTCATCTTCTTCTTCTTCCTCTTCTTCCTCATCTTCCTCTTCTTCTATTTCTTCTTCTTCCACCACTTCTTCTTCTTCCTTTTTTTTCTTCTTCTTCCTATTCTTCTTATTCCTCTTCTTCTTCCTCTTCTTCTTCTTCTTCTTCTTCCTCTACTTGTTCTTCTTCTTCTTTAGCTTCTTCTTTTTCTTCTTCCTCTTCTTTTTCTTCTTCTTCTTCTTCTTCATCATCATCTTCTTTTTCTTCTTCTTTTTGTTTGTCTTCATCTTCATCATCATCATTTTCTTCTTCTCTTCTTCTTCTTCTTCTTCTCTCATTCTTCTTCTTCTTACTCTTCTTCTTCTTCTTTTACTTCATATTCTTCTTCTTCCTCTACTTCTTCTTGTTCTTCGTCTTCTCTTTCCACTTCTTCTTCCTATTATTTTTCATCAGCTTCTTCTTCTCCTCCTTCGTCTTCTTGTTCTTCCTTCTCCTTCTTCTTCTTCGCCTTCTTATTCTTCATATTCTTCTTCTTCTTCTTCTTCTCCCAATTCTTATTCTTCTTCTTCTTCTTCTTCTTTTTCTTCATCTTCTCCTTGTTCTTCTTGTTCTTCTTCTTCCTCTTCTTCTTCTTCACCTTTTTCTTCTTCATAATCCTTAATACCAATTCCCTAATTCCTACTAGTTAATCCCTCTGTATCTAACCTTTAATTCTTGATCCTTAATCTATAATCCTTAATCCATCCTTCATTAATCACTAATCCTTAATCCCTAATCCATAATCCCTAATCTTAAACTATAATCCTTATTCTCTAACCCTTAATCCCTAATCTCTAGTCCATCATTAATCCCTAATCCCTAATTATTAATCTTTAATCCTAAATCTCTAATCCTTAAACCTTAATCTATAATTCTTAATCCCTAATCCTTAATCCCCAATCTAATCCAGAATATCTTGTCCCTAATCCCTAATCTCAAATCCATAATCCCTAATCTATAATCTTTAACCTCTAATTCTTAATCTCTTATCCTAATCTTAATCCTAATCACATAATCTCTAATCTCTAATCCGTAATCCCTAATACTTAATCCATAATCTTTAGTCCCTAACCACTAATCTCTAATCCTTAATCTCTAAAGCTTAATCACTAATCTTTAATCCATAATCCTTAGTCCTTAATCACAAATCCCTAATCTATAATCTCTCATCCCTAATCCTAATACTAATCCTTTATTCTCCAATCCTTAATCCTTAATCTATAATACCTAGTCCTTAATCCAAAATCTCTAATTATAAATCACTAATCCTTAATCCTTATTCCCTAATCTATAATCCCTAATCTTTAAAAATTAATCACTTAATTCTTAATCCCTAATCATTAATCTTATCATCTCTAAGCCTTAACCCTAATCCCTAATCGTTAATCCATAATCCTTATTACTTATTCCTTAATCCCTACTCCTTAATCCTAAATCCTTAAACCCTAATCCCTAATCATCAATCCTTAATTGATAATCTCTAACCCTTAATACTTAACCCCATATCACTCCCTCCATAATCTATGATCCATAATAACTTGCCCCTAATCATTAATCCTTAATCCATCTCTTCTTCCTATTCTTCTTCTTCTTCTTCCTCTTCTTCTTCTTTTTCCTCCTCTTCCTCTTTTTCTTCCTCATCTTCTTCTTCTACTTCTCCCACATCTTCCTCAACTTTTTATTCCTCCTCATCTTTTACTTTTTCTTCTTCTTCTTCATCATCATCATCTTCCACTTCATTTCTTTTTCTTCTTCTTTTTCTTCGTCTTCTTCTTCTTCGACTTCTTCCTCTTCTCCCACTACTTCCTTTTCCTTCTCTTCTTCTTCCATTTCTTTTTCTCTATTTTCTTCTTTCCTTGTTCTTCTTCCTCCTCTTCTTCTTCTCTTTCTTCTTCTTCTTCTTCTTCTTCTTCTTCTTCTTATTCTTTTTTTTCTTATTCTCTTTCTATTTCTTCTTCTTCTTATTCTTCTATTTCTTGTTCTCCTTCTTCTTCTTCTTCTTCCTCTTCTTCTTCTTTTTCTCTTTCTCCTCTTACTTCTCTAAGTTTTACTCCTTGTCTTTTACCTTCTCCTCCTCCATCTCCTTTTCCTTCTTCTTCTCCTTCTCCATGTCGTTTTGCCTCTCCTTCTCCTCCTTATTCTCCATCTCTTTCTCCTTCTCCTCCTCCACCTTGTCCTCCTCATCCTTCTTCTTCTTCTTCTTGTTCTTTTTCTTCTTCTTCTTCTTCTTCTTCTTCTTCTTCTTCTTGTTCTACTTCTCTCTTCTTTCTTCATTCTTCTTTCTTCTTCCTTCTTCCTTCTTCCTTATTCCATATTCATTTATGCTTCTTTATCCTTCTTTCTTCTTTGTTCCTTGTTCTTTGTTCTTCCTCTTCTTCTTTCGCTTCTTCTTCTTCTTCTTCTTCTTCCTCTTCTTCTTCCTTACCTTCTTCTTCTCCTTTCTTCCTTATTCCAAATTGCTTATCCCTAATTCCTAATCCCTAACCCCTAATCAATAACCCATAATCCCTAATCCTTAATATCTAATCAATTCTCTAATCTCTAAACCTTAATCATTACTCCATAATCCCAAATCTTTAATCTATAATCCTCAGTCTTAATATATTCTTTAATCCCTAACCCCTAATCTCTAATACCCAATCCTTAATCCAGAATCCTTAATCACTAATCTTTAATTCTAAATCTCTATTTCTTAATCCATAATCTCTAATCCATAATCCTTAAACTTTAATAATTAATCCCTTAAACCGTAGTCCCTAATTCCTAATTCTTATTCATTAATCCTTTCATCCTGTTACACCCTTGTGTTTGATGAGTTAAGAATAAATGTTTATATTTCATATGGGCTTGTTCTAAATAAAATTGTTAATATTCAATTAAGACAAGCCATGAACTTTAAATGCCTAAAATAGTGGTCTTCAAGGCTCTTGGAGTCATGGCAAGCTTCGAGGAAATTGAAGACATGTACTAAAACTTTCATACTTGATTTTATTTTTATTTTTCTTAAATTTGATATGTCCAAATTTTGAGATGATGTGGCACACTAGTAGTATTAATATTTAAAAATGTTATAAAATTAATAATAATTGAATTTTGATTTTTGGGCCAAGCTTTATTGACAAAAAGTATAGACATTGGTATTTGATTTTTTTAAAATTATTTAGGAATTTATTTTTCATGAATTTTTTTTCAGTCATTTAGAAAACTTATAATACTATGATAATATAAAATTATTTGGTACACTTATATTTAAAATTTTTGCACAAAAATTCCCACAAAACACCCTAAAACAACGTTACTCTCGGGAATTTTCACTGTAGCATTGGGCGGGTCGACCTAACCCGACCACTGGCCCATCTAGGCATTTAGAAATTAAAAAAAATAATAATAATAAATTTAAAAATTTGGTGGGCTGACCCGGTAGGGGCGCCCATAGTTCAAAGGAATTCCGGCCACAAGCAACGCCGAACGGAGCACGGTAATTTCAGGTCGCAGGCTTCGATGGAACAGTGCCATATCAAGTCAACCCGAACCAAGTGATGAAATCCTGGTCAAGGAAGGGGGGAGCCAACCCCAAAGAGGCTCGAGATTGATAGAAAGCGAATTAGTTTTAAAGCGCAATGGCAAAGAATTTTCTGCGATGTGGGACTAAACTCCAACATTACTATCAAAGAAATCAGAAGAACAAGCGCGATCGGACGGCTAAGATTATTCAACATAAAATGACATACAGAAGAATCGAACCCAGGTTGCGCGGATTTGCGCCAGGACACAGAACCACTGAGGTAAACTGTTTTAATTTGAATTATGCCAGAACAAATTTTACTAATACATGCAGGGCAGTATACGTGCTGCTCAGATCAAGTCTGCCCAGATCGAACGGACGGGATTAATCTCAAACGGTAAATTCGAGATTCAATCCGTGTCGTCCGTGTTTGGGCCCGAATCAGACGGTAGCTGTTTTTCGTTCGTTACCCAAACGGCTAGTTGATTTTAAGAGCCGTTGGGAGTGATTTTAGAGCTCAAATTTAAGCTCTATAAATAGGAAAGAATGAAGAACTTCTAGAGGTGAAATTTTGCTAAGATCTCAAAGCTTTCAGATCACGACTTGGAGCAAAATCAAGTGAATACGGTGCTTCCAATTTCATAAAGAGAAAGTAGCAAGAAGGATTTCGAAAGTAGAGGTTATTGTTTCAAAAATCTCTTAATTTCTATTCCTCTATTTTTTGATCGTGTGTGCCTCTTATTTCACTTCAAGTTATTTAAAGTTTTGCCAATTTTTTGTATTTTGTTCTTTGGGGTAAGGGCATCCCGGCATTGTGCAAAAGCCCGGGGTTTGAGTTGAGCCCGGAAAAACTCAAGTAGGTTCGGGATTAGCCGTAGGAAACATCCCAAGTAGGTTTGAGGTGAACAGTACCAAAAACCTCGATTGTAATTTTGTATTTTTAGTGTTGTTTTTCCCAACACCGGTTGGGGGTGGACGTAGGCTCGATTTTGAGTCGAACCACCTTAAAAATCTTTTGTGTTATATCTCTTCTTATTCGTGCTTAAAAGATTTATTTTTTAATTGAAAGAAAAAATCGAAACAAATTTTATATACCACAATTCACCCCCCTCTTGTGGAATTTTCTTAAGCACAAAGAACTTCAATTGGTATTAGCGCGAGGAATCCCAATTTACGTGAGTAACATCACGTGGGAGATCCGCTTGTGCTAAGAGAAGGTTTATTCATAATTTTTGTGGTTTTGAGAGTTTTGGTTTTATGGCTTCTTCTTTGATTGAGACGAGTGCAACTTTGTGTGAAGGTTTTTCTTCAAGTAAGCCTCCCTTATTTAAAGGAGAATTTTACTTGTATTGGAAGAATCATTTTAGAATTTTTATTTAATCTATTGATTTAGAATTATGAGAAGTTATGACTAAGCCTTGTGAACTTCCTAGAAATTCTTCTACTAATGAAGTCAAACCTTTTAGTGAGCTTAATGTTGAGCACAAAAGATTGGCTCAATTAAATGCTAGGGCATTGAACTATCTTCATTGTGGAATTTCTCCTAGTGAGTTTACACAAATTATGAATTTGCATACGACATTTGAGGTGTGGAAAAAACTCAAAGTAACTTATGAGGGCACTTCACAAGACAAAGAGACAAAAATTAACATCCTCACCCATGACTATGAACTTTTTAGAATGAATCCCGATGAGAGTATTAAAAGCATGTTTTTACGGTTTAATGATATTACAAATGGCTTGGCAAATCTTGGGAGAGTATTCTTAAATGGTGACCTTGTAAGAAAAATTTTGAGAATCCTTCCAAAGGAATTTGATCCCCTTGCAACGGCTATTAAAGCGGCCAAAGATATCAACAAACTTTCATTGGATGAACTCCTTGGGGAACTTCTTACAGCCAAAATAGGGATGAATAAGAGACTAACGGAAGAGGCTTCTACAAGCAAGTTAAAGCATGAAAGGAAGAAGGTAGAGCCCATGGCCTTTAAAGCCACCAAATATGATTCAGATTCCACTTCTACCTCTTCCACTGATTTGGAGGATGAGGTAAGCTTTCATGTTAAAAGATTACCAAAAAATTTGGCAAAAACTTTTCTTAATAGGAAATGGAAGAAGAAGAGCAATAAGGAAAGGAAGAGGCCACCAACTTGCTTTAAGTGTGGTCAAACCTGTCATATTAAACCAGAATGTCCAAAACTTAAAGACAAGCACATGAAGGAGGAAAAGAAGAAGAAGAAGAGCTTGAAGAAAAAGAATGCTTTCCAAGCTACACGGAGTGCCTCCGAAGATTCGGATGTTTCAAGCTCAAGTAGAGGAGAAGGGATGATTTGTTTTATGGCAAATGAGGCATCTTCAACATCCTCAAGTGAAGAAGAAGAAGAAAATGAGGTAAGCTCTTGGAAAAGAGATATTCTTGAAAGTAATTATATTGAAATTATGAATGCCTTGACTTCTTTAATGAGTGCTCATAAAAAATTAAAAAAGATTTACAAAGAAAAAGTTGAATTGCTTGATTTTGTTATGAAAGAAGATGAAAAAAAAGGTAGAAAATCAAAATTTATGTGATGAAAAGGCTTCTCTTATTATTGAAAATACTTCTTTAAAGCATGATATTTATGTTTTTAAAGAAAAAAATACTATTTTCTGAGCATGCTAAAATAAGAGAAACTTCACATACTTCTCATGCTTCACATGTTTATTATTCTTCACATAACCTCAATTTTGAAAAACCTAAATACTTAAGCATGCCTAGGCCATCAAATATTGTTTGTTTTTATTGTTGCAAACATGGACATACTTTGAAAGATTGCTTTTTTAGGAGAAACATGTATGCACATAAACAAAATTTTAGATGGATTATTAAGAATGAGAATGTGAAAGCTCCATTTAGTGCTCAACCCAAGTTTGCTTGGTTCCCAAGAGTAGAACTTAGAAGACTAGAAGAAAAGGTCTCCAAAATATTTTGAGACATTCTATGATATGTCTAGAACATTTAAAAAACTTAAATTGATGATTTAATGGTATGCTTCTAATTTAGATTTTACTCCTTATATAATCAAAATTAAGAAGAAAATCAAAATCCACATCTTAGGTATTCATCTATTAAAAAAGCATAAAGAGTCTTTAATCTAAAATCATAGGGTAGAGGAAATAATACATGTTGTGTTTGATGAGTCTATCCAACTAGTTAGTGAGAAGCATTGAGAAAATGAAATAAAATTAGTAAAGAACTTTGATTTGAATAAGAATGATGAAAGATTAGAAAATCTAGAAGTAAAAAAACAATTTATCTAGATGATGGAAATTTATAACCTCACATCTAAAGGATTTGATCATTAGGAGATTATTCACTAATTATTCAAATTTATGTTTTGGTAGTAGAAAAGAATAAAGATACAAAGAATTTGGAGATTTTATGTCTAAGAAAATTGAAAATGAGCATGATGGTAGAGCTATTCTTTCTTAGGATTGCAAATAAGACAAGAACTTCAAGACTATAGTCACACCTATTAAAATTGATAAAACTAATGTACAAGTACTAGCTAAAAATGAAGTTCATCATTCTAGGACTAAGCACATAGAAGTTAGATATCACTTTATTAGACACCAAGTGGTCGAAGGATTATTCAACATAGAGTATTCCCACTAAGCTTGAATTGGCTAATTTTTTTTACCAAACCTATACCATCGTAGCAATTTCAAACATTAAGGGAACAATTAGGAATTTTAGACATTGCATAAGGTTCACTTCCTTTTGATGGTGTCAAAGGGGGAGAATAGTTAGGAGTTAGGGGGAGAATCAAGATAGGGGGAGCATGTTAATTCTTAATTTCTCCCTTGAGAATTTTCTCCTTAAAAATTTTTTTTTATCACATTTTTATATTTAAAACATCTATGTCTTGCCATCATCAAAAGGGGGAGATTGTTACACCCTTGTGTTTGATGAGTCAAGAATAAATATTTATATTTCATATGGGCTTGTTCTAAATAAAATTGTTAATATTCAATTAAGATAAGCCATTAACTTTAAATGCCTAAAATAGTGGTCTTCAAGGCTCTTGGAGTCATTGCAAGCTTCAAGGAAATTGAAGACATGTACTAAAACTTTCATACTTGATTTTCTTTTTATTTTTCTTAAATTTGATATGTCCAAATTTTGAGATGATATGGCACACTAGTAGTATTAATATTTAAAAATGTTATAAAATTAATAATTATTGAATTTTGATTTTTGGGCCAAGCTTTATTGACAAAAAGTATAGACATTAGTACTTGATTTTTTAAAATTATTTAGGAATTTATTTTTCATGAATTTTTTTTCATAGTCATTTAGAAAACTTATAATATTATGATAATATAAAAATATTTGGTACACTTATATTTAAAATTTTTACACAAAAATTCCCACAATACACCCTAAAACAGCATTACTCTCGAGAATTTTCACTGTAGCATTGGGCGGGTCGATCCGACCCGACCACTGGCCTGTACAGGCATTTAGAAATTAAAAAAAAAACAATAATAAATTTAAAAATTTGGTGGGCTGAGCCGGTAGAGGCACCCATAGTTCAAAGGAATTCAGGCCTCAGGCAACGCCGAACGGAGCACTGTAATTTCAGGTCACAGGCGTCGACGGAACAGTGCAATATCAAGTCAACCCGAACCAGATGTGAAATCCTGGTCAAGAAAGAGGGGAGCCAACCCCAAAGAGGCTCGAGACTGATAGAAAGCGAATTAGTTTTAAAGCGCAATGGCAAAGAATTCTCTGTGATGTGGGACTAAACTCCAACCTTACTGTCAAAGAAATCAGAAGAACAAGAGCGATCAGAAGGCTGAGATTATTCAACCTAAAATGACATACAGAAGAATCGAACCCAGGTTGGGTGGATTTGCGCCAAGACGTGGAACCACTGAGGTAAACTGTTTTAATTTGAATTATGCCAGAACAAATTTTACTAATACATGCAGGGCAGTATGCGCGCTGCTAAGATCAAGTCCGCCCAGATCGAACGGACGGGATTAATCTCAAACGGTAAATTCGAGATTCAATCCGTGCCGTCCGTGTTTGGGCCCGAATCGGACGGTAGCTGTTTTCTGTTCGTTACCCAAACGGCTAGTTGATTTTAAGAGCCGTTGGGAGTGATTTTAGAGCTCAAATTTAAGCTCTATAAATAGGAAAGAATGAAGAACTTCTAGAGGTGACATTTTGCTAAGATCTCAAAGCTTTCAGATCACGACTTGGAGTAAAATCAAGTAAATACGGTGCTTCCAATTTCATAAAGAGAAAGTGGCAAGAAGGATTCTGAAAGTAGAGGTTATTGCTTCAAAAATCCCTTAATTTCTATTCCTCTATTTTTCGATCGTGTGTGCCTCTTATTTCGCTTCAAGTTATTTTATGTTTTGCCAATGTTTTGTATTTTTTTCTTTGGGGTAACGGCATCCCGGCATTGTGCAAAAGCCCGGGGTTTGAGTTGAGCCTGGAAAAACTCAAGTAGGTTCGGGATTAGCCGTAGGAAAAATCCCAAGTAGGTTTGAGGTGAACCGTACGAAAAACCTTGATTGTAATTTTGTATTTTTAGTGTTGTTTTTCCCAACACCGGTTGGGGGTAGATGTAGGCTCGATTTTGAGTCGAACCACCTTAAAAATTTTTTGTGTTATATCTCTTCTTATTCGTGCTTAAAAGATTTAATTTTTAATTGAAACCGAAAATCAAAACAAATTTTATATACCACAATTCACCGCCCCCCCTCCCCCTCTTGTGGGATTTCCTTAAGCATAAAGAACTTCACATCCCTAATCCCTAATTCTTATTACTTATTCCTTAATCCTTACTCTCTAATCTATAATCCAAAATCCTAAAACCCTAATTCCTAATTACTAATCCATAATCCCTATTCCTTAATCTTTAATCCTTAATGCTTAATAACTAAAACCTAATCCCTCCCTCCTTAATCCCTAATCCTTTAATCCCTGATACCTAATCCTTAATCTTTAATCCTTACTATCTAATCGCTAATCCCAAATCTATAAATCCTAATCCCTAATCTCTAATACCTAATCCTTAATAACTAATCCCTAATACCTAATTCCTAATTCTTAATCTCTAATCCCTAATCTTAATACGAATCGTTTATTCTCTAATCCCTAATCCCTAATCTCTGAAACCTAATCCTTAATCTAGAATCCCTAATCACTATTCTCTAATCTGTAATCCTTATTTTGTAATCTGTAATCCCTAATCTTTAATAATTAATCTCTTAATCTTTAATCTTTATTTCTTAAGCCTTAATCATTGATGCTGTCATCCATAATCCTTAATCCATAATTCTTATTCCTTATTTCATAATCTCTACTCTCTAGTCCATAATCCTGGATCTCTAAATCATAATCCCTAATTATTAATTCTTAATACCTAATACCTAATCTCTCCCTCCATAATCTCTAATCCCTAATCTCTAAACCTTAATCCCACCCCCTTAATTAATAATCTGTATTTCTTAATCCCGAATCCCTCCATCTTTAATGCCTAAACTCTAATCCTTAAGCCCTAATTCCTAATCCTTAATGTATCTCTTCTTCCTCTTCTCCTTCTTTTTCTGTCTTCTTCTTCCTCTTCTTATACTTCCTAATTCTCTTCTTCTTCCTCCTCCTCATCTTCTTCTTCTTCTTCTTCTTCTTCTCTTCCTCTTCTTCCTCTTCATCTTTTTTCTTCTTCTTTTTCATCTTCTTGTTTTCTTCCCCTTCTTTTTCCTCTACTTTTTATTCTTCATATTCCTCTTCCTCTACTTCTTCTCTTTCTACTTCTTTTCTTATACTTTTTATTCCACTTCTTCTTCTTCTACTTCTTCTTTTTCTTCTTCTTTTTTTTCTTCTTCTTCTTCTTCTATTTCTTCTTCTTCTTCTTCTTCTTCTTCTTCTTCTTCTACTTCTACTTCTTCCCCTACTCTTTCTTCCTCTCCTCCTTTTTTTCTTTATCCTTCTCTTTTATCATCTTCTTCTCCTTCCCCTTCTCCTTCTCCTTCTCCTTCTCCTTCTCCTCTCCTTCTCTTACTCGTCCTTCTCTTTCTCCTTCTCCTTCCCTTCTACCTTCTCCTCGTCCTCCATCTCCTTCTTCTTCTTCCTCATATTCGTCTTGTTCCTTCTTTCTTCTTTCTTCTTTTTCCTTTCTCCTCTCCTTTTTCTTGTTTCTTCTTCCTTCTTTCTTCCATCTTCCTTCCTCCTTCATTCTTTCTTCTTCCGTCTTCCTTCTTCCTTCCCTTCTTCCTTCTTTCTTTTTCCTTCTTCTGTATTCTTCCTCCACTTCTTTGTCTTCTTCTTCTTCTTTTTCCTCCTCTTCTTCCTCCTCTTCATCTTCTTCTTTCTTCCTTCTTCTTTCTCCCCTTTCCCTTCTTCCTTCTTTCATCTCCCTAATTCGTAATCACTAATCATTAATCCCTAATCGTTAATCAGTTGGAATTATCCAACCCATAATCTTTAATCTATAACCTTTAATTCTTAATCTCTAATCCCTAAACACTAATCTCTAATGCCTAATCCTTAACCCTTAATCCCTAATATATAATCTATAATTCATAATCTCTAATCCCTAATTTTTAATCTCTAATCCTTAATCACTATTCCGAAGTCATTATCTCTAATCCCTAATGCTTATCCTAATCCCTTAATCTCTGATCACTAACCTCTAATCATAAATCCTAACCCAAATCTCTAATCTCTAATCCCAAATCCCTAATTTTTATTCCTTAATCTTTAATCCAAAATACCTAATCTCTAATTAATAATTCTTAATCATTCATCTTCTTCCACTTCTTCCTTATCTTCCTCTTCTTCTTCTTCCTCTTCCACTTCTTCTTTGTCTTCTTCTTCTTCCTCTTCTTCTCTCTTTTTCTTCTTCTACTTCGTCTTCCTCTTCTTCTTCTTGTTCTTTCTCTTGTTCCTCTTCTTCTTCTTCCTCAACTTC